>SNQJ01S0236855.1:2995-13793 GCA_010110895.2 Picea sitchensis | reverse complement strand
AGTATCTAGGTTTTGTATGTATGGCAAAGCCAGAATCTGCTTTCCTTTTTCAGCAACTAGCTCATGACTGGATAAACCTTCGGTTAGCGGGCCGGCTGGACTGGTTTCCTCCGAGATGGGGCAGTCCAGTAATTACGGCCCGGATAAACTAGACTGTTGACTGTGTTTTTTGAAGCTTAATATAATCATACTGTATTTACAAAAAAAACATCGTGTCCCTTTATTTGAACCATTGTACCTTTTCATTTAAAATGATAATATAAACTTTGATTAATATCATTTTTCCTTTTTATTCTTTATTCATGTTTTCATGATTTAACTCTCTTTTAATCATGACTGTGTATTGGTTTATTTTTATCATGAGTTGATCATAGACATGGATCGACTCATTAGATCGTATTCATGGTTCTACTATGTTCTAGGTTCACTAACAAACCATATTCAATCATTTATCGATTCTCTGTTATTTATTTTTACTGTGATGGCTTTTCGTAAATTGATCACTTATGGATCAATTTCATCCATTAAATTCATTCATAAATCTGTTATTTTCACAGAGACTAGATTCTGTGGAGGCACTTCCTTCAAACCATCACATATGACCGTGCTTTACAGAACCACGAGTTTTACCAATTTTAACAACATATTATAATTTCCTTTTAAAAATATTATAGCATATGACCAATGATGGTAGACAGATGCTAAGCCTAAACAAGTGCTTGAGCGCTTTACCAAATCAGTAAAGAATAAAATCCGTGTAACAGTCAAATCGTGGTAACAACAAAGAGATAAGATCTGTGACAGTAAAAATCGTGGTAAAATAATATGCTAGGGTCCCATCGATGGAATTCCATCTAAATCCAAAGGTCAGCATGTCAAATTCGAGCATGAGTAAATGAAATTCACAATCAACACAAGATTACTTAGGATAGGGTCACAGGTTGAGGATTGTATCTTAATCTAATTTTTTTTTGCAGTCCTAGAGTCCATAAAAGTAGAAATGGATTGGTCACAGAAGTCCAAGAAGAGCACAACCATCAATATACAATGCAGATTTGATTATCCAAGAGTATAAAACACAGGGTTCAACTTTATCCATCAATGCATAAGACGCAAGGTTAAATTATTCATCAAGCGCAGAAAATGTGGGGTTAAATCATTCATCAATACATAATACACAGAGTAAATTTACCCAATAAGAATAAACGTAGTCAAGAGTATGAAAACATAGAGAACATTCAGAGAAGCGCAAGGATCCCAAGGAAAATTCATTGAAATGATGGCATAGGTTTTATCAGCCCAAGCAATGAGAAAATCCAAGGTTAAGACCTTAAGGCACAGAGAAAAAAACTTGCGTAGAGATAAACCAACAAGGACGTAATGAAATCCATACACAGAGGGACTTTTGCTAGAAGGCGCAAGATGAACAATCAGCCAAGACAACAATGGAGGTAGATGGATGACAGGAATGTCCTTCGCTCATCATCCATGCACAAAAAATAATGGCATTGAGATCCATAGGTTTATTAACGCCAAAGCGACGACTGTAGATCAGGCTCTCGGCTGACTACTCAGGCGAGGACTGGTGAGATAGGGACAAAAGACACACAAATAACAACCGCAATCATCACAATCAATAACCACAGGATGGTCAAGACATGCAGGGGTCGAAGGCCATGGGAAATCAACCAATCATCAAGCAAAGCTATGGAGAAATTTCAGTCATCAATTAGAACGCCAAGACTATCATATTCTTTACTTGATTAAGCATACAGAATTGAAAGCATAAATAATACTAATAATCTACCACATAGAAATAAAGGAAAGTGTATCATTTCCCAATCGCCCTCTCTGAGTTGATGTTCTGCACGCTTCGTGCCACTCCCGCTTGCTGACCGATGAGACTTCACCGGTACCTCCCAGCCAACGCTAGGAGTACTCTTATTTCCCCTTATCCCCCCGAGTTGCAGAGGGGCCACACACACTAACCAAAGATTCATCTATCTCCCAGCTCGCCTCGCAAGGCCAAGCTACCACTGCTCCTGAACGAGGTATCCCAACTCCCACAAGCTAAGTCAGTTAAGTAGATATTTATGTAGTGTAACGTTATGCAAAACAGAAGATATCCATCATCCTTCTCCTCCCTCCAATATATAGAGTTTTGAAGTCCCTTACTTTCCCAAAATCCCATTTTATATAAAGTTTAATAAATTAATTCATAAAAATCATCCCCGTACATGTGTCACCCATCCCCTTCATTCCTCCAAAAACTAAATTCTTTAATTAATTAATTACCCTTATTTCCCTCACCCACCTAGAGTCACTCCTAGAATCGCTCCTAGGTGTCCCCAAATTCCCTTACAGGTTTTAATGACTTTCCCCATTATTAATTTGCTAGTTCAGTTTAAATTAGAAAGTTCTTAAATGGTAAATACCTTACTAAGTTGGTCTAATGACTTTTTCCTAGTGTTTCCCCTTTCTTTTAAGGTTTCTTCTTTTTCCTAGTTTCTTAATTATTTTAGATTTCCCCTTTTTCCCTTTTTAATTAAACTCAAAAAGGCATGTGCAAAAACTTGCCCTTTTTCCCCTTTTTAATGAATCAAATTTTTAATTAGCATAATAAAGTAAAACAATCATTCTCGTTTTTTAAGTTTTATCCCAAGGATTTTTATAAATCACTTTAATTGCTTACCCCCTTCTTGTCACAAGTTTAATGAAGATTATCTTTATAATTTATTTTATTTTTATTTTTATATATGTTTATTTTATTATTTTTATTTTTTTTAAAAGGTAAAATTTTACCACTAGCAAAGATTAGACCTAGACCTTAATTTCCTAAGCGGGGCGACACATTTTTTTTTTTTTAGGGAAAGGCTTCAAATCCTCCTTAACACTTTATTGTCCTAAAGCCATCTAGGTTTATTCATTTATTAAATAACCATGCGACGTGCCCTTCAGGACGCACCACGTGCTCCAAGGGTGCCACTCGCCTCTTTCCATTTTTCTTGCGCGACGTGCCCTTCAAGACGCACCATGTGCTCCAAGGGTGCCACTCACCTCTTTCCATTTTTCTTGTGTGACGTGCCCTTAAGGATGCAACACATGCTCTAAGGGTGTCACTTACCTCTTGACTGACTTGGTAGACGTCAATAACCCCTGGAGTCAACACTCCGCCAGGTGATCTTGTGGGAGACTAAGGGCCTCTAAGGAATAAGGCCCTTGCCTTATTGTGTGCCCCTTAGAATCATCGTGAGTGACTATCATAGTCTGCCCTCATGGCATCGTGGTCCTCTCGAACTAGGTAATCATTAACCTACAGTTTGAGCCACGATGGGAGTGCTAGAAGGTTGTGGCAGGGTTGTTGTCCACACCTCTCCCTCAACATATCTGGTAGTCCCGCGTGACCCCTCTACTCCACATGTGAGTTTGGTCGGCAAGATATCGTCAGCCTGCATCATCAAGGAATCATGTCAGAAATATATCCATAACCATATCGTCTAATCATATGCACTAATGTCACATATAAAACAATCAAACCCCAATAGTTCACTCCCCGACTTGATCCGGAGTTCAAGGGGTTCCATTGATGCCTCTGCATCCTCAAATATTGCACACTCAATAAAACCGAGTCAATAGCACCTGTCTATGTCAATGCAGTAAAACAACATGACATCAACCCATAATGCCTCATAATCAAAATCAAATGTTTTAATAGCATAATAATCCAAATCACTTGCGAGCAAGTGTCCTCAAAGAATAAGTTCCCTCAGTGCGCAAGAGCGGGATGTTACACATTTTATGAGTGTATTGGCAAGGTGAGGCGATTCATGTGACTTTTCCTAAGTTGTAAATTGAGTCGATAATGCTCATGTTGTAACTGTTTCACAATAACAAAGAATTATCCGAGTGTTAGGCACAATTCGTGCCACCTATACTATATCTATATTTCTCTTTTCTTTTTTGTTGTTGTTCTCTTGGATTCTCATGTTCATTGATGTATGCTTAAATATGACTAAGTGTTAAAAGTTATTAACAATTGTCTAAGTATACAAGACTTTCACTAGAGTACGAGTGTGACTTATTGGTATCCTAGAACAGATTATGGGTATTCTCTAGGTGAAGAGGTGTAGTCGGGACAAAGTAACCTTGGTGTTTCCCAGAAACCAAGTGAGAAACATCAGAATGTTGCATGCCCTCAAGAGGTGTATGATCATAAGGAACACTTTGGGGATGTGACAGATGGTATCAGAGTGGATTCATTGAATATTTTGAAGAAGGGTCGGGAAGATCTTCACCACTATATTGATGATAGATGGTATCAGATAATTTTGGTGCTCTTCATCGCTCTTGACATTAGAAAAATTGTGGTAGGGAA
This sequence comes from Picea sitchensis, assembly GCA_010110895.2. Taxonomy (NCBI): domain Eukaryota; kingdom Viridiplantae; phylum Streptophyta; class Pinopsida; order Pinales; family Pinaceae; genus Picea; species Picea sitchensis. The sequence goes on along the minus strand of SNQJ01S0236855.1, from coordinate 9,418 downwards.
CACTTTTTTAGAAGGTTGTTCATTGCAAATTTGGTTTGGTGGGAACGTTCGTAGACTTGGTGAACCATTTGGTGGAGTGAATTGGTTTATCAAAAAATTTGCATCAGACTTACAATATGGTTTATGTTGATGTTGTAGTGAAAAGGGTGGATTTGGGAGCACACCTTGTGTAGTACGAGATTAGATTTTGTGGTAAGATGAAGCACTTGGACAAGGTGGGTGATTGAAAAAATTGTTGTAGAGTTGATTGCAGAGGCTGAATTGGTTGGTTTATGTGTGAGGAAATTCAGTGTCAAACATGTTGTGCATGCCTTGATAGACTAGACGTAGAGTTCATTGGGAGAACCAAGCACTTGGGCGAGGCAGATGAATGTAGGATTTGTCACACGACTTGTCGTAGATCTAACCACATGAGTGATCACATAAGAGAAACATAGAGGGTGATCACATAAGTGATTTTGAAGGGGATTAGTTCTGGGTTGCAACACAGTGAAGCAATTGGGTGTGTTGGACGACCTTGGGTGACCTATAGAAGCTTTGTAGCAGGAAGTTGGTTGGACAATTTTCCATCATGACGTCTTCATGTTGTGTATCGCCGAGAAAAACAATTGAGTTTAGATGGGTTGTTGGACGAGTGGGTTGATCGTAACCTTCAGATGAGGTGACTCTTCGTAGATTTACAATAGTCAATTAGCAACAATATGAAATGACAGTCGAGAGTGGATGCATGGTGCCTTGAAGCGGAAGCAGTGAAGGTGCGGAGATGGAAAGACATTGGAGATGAGCTTGGTCAATTGCATGTGAAGTTTAGGAATTAGAAATATTCATGAAGTGTATGGATGGAATCAACTTTGTATCGTAGTGAAGTCCTGTAGGTTGTGGAGATGAAGATGATGATTGGGGGGAGTTCATGCAGAGAGTCGATTGCTTGGGAAAGAGGAGGCCCAAGACAACAAACTTAGAACATGGTTGCCATGAAGGATGTTGTTGGAGAGGCAAGGTTGGTTTTGAGTTCTTGCATTTCATAAGTTTTATGGTGAGTTATTTGAAGGGAAATCATATGACTTGGTGGTTCAAGTGAAATCTATTTCCATGGCGAAAACCGATAGACTTGAGGGTGACTCAAGTGATGCAGATTTGAAGAAGTCTTGTAGTAGTTTGGGACACCTTTGTTAGATGAATGTGATGAGAGCTTGGGCGAACTACTTGGACGAGTCCTATGGTGGCCTTAGGAATATTTGAATTCAGTCATGGAGGTGGCTTGAGGAAGCTACCCAACTCTTTGATGAGGTGCGTTGGATAGGTCATTGCGGTGAAGTGGGTTGTGCAGTTTGTTCATTCCAAGTTGAGAGGATGGATGAGATGCCCTGGTGTTTGGTGCCTTAGCCATATTTTTTGTGTCATGTGATGAATTAAAAATAGCGATGACAATGCCAGAGTTTGAATTCTTGTAGTAGGTGTAAGGTAGTTTCGTTCTAGGATACATATAGAGTCAATGAACAAATTGACCAAGAATTGTTGGAAATCAACCTGATTGGGAAGAATGAAGACCAGGTGACTTGGGTGGTGTTCTCTCACCTTTGGTATGGGACATTGGATGAGGTGGAGCACACCTTGGTGGCTTGGTATGATTGTGCGATGGATGAAATATCTGGAGGAGGTCATTAGTTGGAGTTGGCAGAAGTATTGGTGTGAATGTGCGTAAGGAATGGAAGTCCTTATAGGTGAATTATTCTACTTATATCACTTTGAAAAATTCATTAGGACATGTGATGAGTGTGAGTGCAGTGGCCACACTCATCGCAGATGTTGAGTTGCAGAGAGGTGACATGACGAAAGGAGGTGAGTTGAGGACTTTCCTTCATTTGGAGGATAATTGTGTCGACATGAAGATTGCAACATGGATAGATTACTTGGACATGGGTGGTTCTCTTTATTTTGGAATAATGGTTGAGTGTGAATCCTAATCATTCCAATGCATATAGAGGTAGATGTAGTAGCATGGACTAGTGATGAAGTAGTGAGGCAAATGGAAGTATGGATGTGCAGTTCTTGGGGTAGATTGGCTAATTGTGCCATGAGGTGGAAAGTGGAGTCAAGTTGTCTCATATGACTTTTCTTTGGGGTGACTCCATAGTGGAACAAGGTGAGGAGAGACCTTGCCTTGGTCTGAGATCATTGTGTGGATGGACCAAATTGCGGAATGAAGTTAGAGTATGGATGTATTGATAGGTTCAAAGTTCAACACTTTGACATTGTCGAAGATGTTATCACTCTGTAAATTCCCAGAGGTTGTTGTGAGGTAAGAAGAAATTTATCAGAGGTAACCTTAACAAACTGCTTCGAAACTGGGAGCTAGCCCTACTATTTTCAGAGAGGGATCTCTCTATGAGTTTTAGATTTGTTTGGATTTTCAATATTTTAGGCTAGTTATAAAGAATATAACCGAGTTGTTTGTATTGTTTTTAAATGAAATGGTTGAACATAACTTATGCTTCTATTAGGCTATAGGGTTTGTTTTAAAAAAGATAGAGGTTAAAGACAACTTTTAAGAGATTCGTTTTACAAGGTGAGATAGTGCTAATGTTGGATTCTTTAGGAATAAAATGGTTTATTGCTGAAAAAGGTGAGGTATCAGTGAAAAAAAAAGAACATTTAAAAATTTATTTGTTATAACATCAGAAGAAAAACATTTAAATCTATAAAAGATTAAGAACAGAGTACACAATGGCAAATTCTGCAACGTTAACTTCTTTTAAAGATTAGATTTAGAAAGACAATATGATAACTGAGAAGGAAAAACTTTTACATAGATAGAGGAAACTTCATCAACAGTTAACACACATGAATCTTGTGAAACTTCTCTTTGTATTACTGGAATAACCTCTTCTTAAAAATTACAGCGATTAGAGCTTGCTTGGGCATAAAGATCAACAACCCTCAATACTTCTAAGTTGGAACTATTTATAATAAAAGTTACAAACGAACCTGTCATTAATGATCAAGACGTGATAGAGTCCAAGTCTAACTAACTAGCTAACAAGATGCATAAATGTAGTAACTGATGATGATGTGTTGAATCTCTCATGCTGATTTCAGGGAAGACCATTAGTGAGTCATTCAGATGACTTTGACTGTGTTAGACGCTGAGGTGGACGAGGCTTTACCTTCAATCAATCAATTCGCACAACTCATCCCATATTTGTGTTCTTGGGATGGTAAATTTCAATAGTTGGTGGTAGACTTCGTCCATCTCAGTGTATTTAGCAAAAGTTGGCTTGATGAGGAAGATGTACTTGATTTCGTGTTGTATGTTGAGGTCATGGTGCAGAGTCTCCAAGAACGCTTTGCCCATGATGTTTCCCTGTATCCCTAAAAACTTGGAACTATCTTTGGCCATGGTGGCCATCTTTTGCTTGTAATCGGACAAAGTCATTAATTTATCATTTAGGACATGTAGATCAGGAATGCCCTTTTTTTGTAAGGCTTCAATCTTGCTAAAAAATCTCTGAACTCCAATGTCCATGTTATGAGCCTTTTCCTCCAAATGCAACATTAATCCTTTTTTAGTCATCACTCTTTTGACTTCAAGGATAGTTTATGTCATGTCTTCAACTTTTAGGTCTTCAAGCTCTTCCTTGGTTTTTGAATTCAAAAACTTAATGATCTCATTGGCTGTCGAGGGCATCTCACCTAGCTCTATTCTTATCCTATCAATGGCCTACCTACTCTTTAACACTAGATCATGTTGTTAAAACATGATTTTCACCATGGGACAAATCTCATTTATGGATTTCGAGATATCTCTCCATATATTTTCCTTAGCCTCTACTAATGTCTTACCTGCCACTGTTTGTTTATGAAGCTGTTGTATTTCCTACTTGAGTTTCTCTGATACTTGTCTCTCAATATTGTATCTTGTTTCGAAAGAGGATTTGAGTTCCTGTAGAATTTCAATCTCCATTTTCAGCCTATTGATCTATGTTCCCTACAGAGCCATTTCCTCCATGGACTTTGCTAGCTCCACAGTCTTTTCCAATGTTGTCAATGGAGTTGTTGATGGAATTTCTGCTGTAGCGGTTGTTGGCATAGCTGTTGTACTGACTTCTGTTGACAAATATTTAACAGACAGTGAATGATTGTCATTGGTGGAAAGTACAACAATGATGGTGGGCATTATGAGAATACGTTGCAAAGAAGATTCAATTAAGCTCAGAAGCGATGGCAAGATCAGAGTAAGCGGAACAAAGTAAGCTCAGGAGGAGAAGCAACATTTCTGATCATTGGATCCCATTTACAATTTCCGATGACCGTCAAATCAAAGTTTTGTTCTGGACCGTTGATCCAGCTTCATCTCAGAGTTTCGTGACTCGCGGCATGGAGAGGCAAGAAACATAACTATCAAACTCGTCAGATGCGAAATCGTGATTTAATCGCAACCGTCAGATCAAAGTTTTGTTATGGACCGTTGACCCAGCTTCATCTCAGAGTTTTGTGACTCACGACATGGAGAGGCAAGAAACATAACTATCAAAATCACGATATACGAAATCACGATTTAATCGCAGCCGTAAGATCAAGGTGTGATCTGGACCATTTATCCGAGACTCCATTTCGGAGTTTCACGACTTGCGACTTGGAGAGGCAAGAAATATGAAGGCCGAAATAACGATATGCAAAATTGTGATATGATTTGAGCCATTGAATTAAGATCAGATCTAGACCATCGAATCATAGGTCAAGTCGCTGACTTGGAGTCAACGGAGCATGGTGTGTGAACTCGCGAGATGCGAGATCGCGATAATATCTGGACCGTCGGATCTATGGATATTTCAATCGTCGATTAGATGAAGTTTATAAACTCTCAAAGTTCCTTTTTGGCACAACCTATGGTCACCGCCGGTGGTCACGAGAAGGGAAGGAGTCAATTCTGATAAGCTCCATTTCGGGGTTTCGGGGATCGCGACTTGGAGAGTCGAGATGCCTCATCTCGAGATTCACAAGATGCGAATTCGCGAAAAGAACTTTATGCATAAGTGCATGGTCTCAGCCGATGGTCACACCATCAAAGAAGCTGAAGAGAAGAGTAATTCGACATTTCGGGGATCGCAACTTGGAGAGTCGAGATGCCTCATCTCCAGATTCACGAAATGAGAAATCACGAAAGAAACTTATGCATAAGCGCTTGGTCATAGCTGTGGTCATATAAAGAAAGGAGCCAGCGTAGAAAAACTCTATTTCGGAGTTTTGAAACTCATGACATGGAGACTCAAGATGTCTCATCGTAGAATCTCTGAATTGTGAAAGTGCAAAATGGGTAAATAACACAAGAAACCATCAGAGTAAATCCAATGATGCAGGTGACTCTGAGCATAATCAAAGGGCTATTGTTGCACATCACAATGTAACTTCCAGAAACCACTGATGGTTTCTGCCAGAGGACTCGAAGACACTTCGGGGTGATTGACAGAGGAGATGAAGAGTCTCTGGGAATTTTCAAGAGGGATGAAGATGCCCGTGGAGGTGATTGACAACTGGATGAGCATTGAAGCTTGTAACTAGAACATAGAAGGTGAGCTCGACTGTCATAGAGAAGACGAAGAGTCTCAACTACCAGAGAGGCTGAGGAATCTCAGCATAACATACAATGATGTTGAACGAGTGGAAAAATGGCCAGAGAAGATGAAGAGTCATGATGATGATCAGACAGAGCACTCAAGTTGTGGAGGATATTGGTGCGGTGTGAGTATGTAGAGGGATTGAGCGCATTGCATGCACAAGGTGCACAAAAGCTATAAATACACAGTACAGAGAAGAGATGCAGTTGTTGTTGTTGTTGAGATTGCGATGGATGTTGTTGAAGAAGGATCAGAGTCCAACATTTGAAAATAATAGAAGAGGAATTGTGCCGCGAATGGACATTGCACACAAAGCATAAAAGCATAAGAACAAAATGGGCAACAGATTCATGCTGGAAGACAACAAGGAAGTCAGAGTAGAAAAATCTTGCAGAACAGTGATGAGACTGGTAAGATTTTATTGAACACTATATCACTGTAATAGGTTTCAGTATTTCATATTCATAATCCAGGGAGGTTGGGAGGTGCTAGGGAGGACTGGTGTCCTCAGAGGTTCAAGTGGGGACTTAAACACAGGGAGTTGATGCTTCCTTCTAGTTGGTGCTAGAGAAACCAGGGAGTTGGTGCTTCCTTCTAGTAGGTGCTAGAGAAAAACAGAGAGTTGGTGCTCTCAACAAGTTGCATCTTGCAAAATAGAGGTTGTAGCCTCACAATGAGTTGGTGCTCAAATGTATGATAATGTAGAGAATGCAAATAATACTTATCATATAAAGAAGAAGAGGTTTTCACCCTGTATGGGTTTCCTTGGGAAATATCTGTCTCTGTGTTTCTCATATATGTGACT
>SNQJ01S0236853.1:0-13793 GCA_010110895.2 Picea sitchensis | reverse complement strand
CTATATGATGACTCACACTCCTCATCGACGGCAATGAATGAGGTAATTCGTCTATCACAATGTCAGCGAACTCTTCTAGTAGTTCCTGAATCTCTTCCGGCAAATCATCCACTCTCATGCTGGTCAAAACAATTCTTGGTTTCCTGACCACAAAGAGTTGTGGATCTTCCTTCTTCTTTACTTCCGCCAGAAGTTCCTTCCCACTCATGAGAAGTACAGTATTTCTCGGCTCTGGTTTTACTTCTTTATCTTTAATTGGAAGTATCATATGTGTTCTTCGATTCGTATCCAAAGTATACGTATTCATCTTCCCATCATGAACTATGTTCCTATCATATTGCCATGGTCTGCCTAGAAATAAATGACATACATCCATAGGAATAACATCTCAGAGTATTTTATCATTGTATCCTCCTATCCTGATGTCAACTAAGAACTGTTTGGTGACACTTACCTGATGTCCCTTCTATAGCCATGAGACTTTATATGGGCTCAGGTGATCAGTTGTCTCCAGCTCTAGTTTCTCCACCATCTCAGTTGAAACGAGATTATCTGTGCTTCCGCTATCCACGATAACCTTGCACTTCCTGTCTTTGGTCTTGCATGTTGTTCTAAAAAGTCTGTTTCTTTGACCTGTGTCCTCCACCTCCTTCTTGGGTGTTAAGAGAACCTTACGCATCATCAACGACCTTCCGTCTTCTGTGTCTTCTACTTCAGCATCTCGCCTCTGTGCCTCGGCGATGTGAGCTTCTTCTCCATCCTTTTTCCTATCTGGACAGTCAACTGCCTTGTGTCCATTATTTCCACATGTGAAGCATGTGATGACTCCACCTCGTCCTCTTCCTCTACCTCTGGTACGAGGAAATGTGTTATTATCAGTGTATCCTCCGCCCTGTTCTGTATGTTGCCTTTGTTGTTCAGCATGCTGGCCTCGCTGTGAACTTCCACCTCTTTCTGTTCTCATCTGAGGCTTCTTCCATTCGTCCTTAGATTTCTGGAACCTATCTTGAGCAACTGAATTACCTTTTGGTTGGCTCCTACCTCGGCCTCGCTATGCTGGCTTACGGCTTAGCTTTTCCTTAGATTTCAATGCTATTTGATACGCATCCTCCACCGTTCTGATGGTTGTCATACTCATCTCATCCTAGATATCGTATCTCAATCCATTCATATACCTGGCAACTTTTTCATCATCGCTCTCCCGATGACCTACTCTGATATTCAACTTGTAGAATTCCTTAGTATACTCCTTCACTGTCATCAGCTTCTGTCTCAGGTTCTGCATTCTCTTGAACAATGTGATTTGATAATCCCTTGGGATGAAATTTTTCTTCATCTTCACAATCATTCGATCCCAGCTTTTGATCTTTTGTTTACCTTTGGAACGTCTATCTGCTTGAAGCTCGTCCCACCATAATGCTACGTGTCCCTTCAATTTTTTGACAGCATGCCTAACCTTCTTATCTTCTTCGATGTCTTCATAATCGAAGTAAGTGTCAAGAGCTCTAATCCAATCTAGAAGCTCTTCTGCATCCAAATTTCCTTCATAAGTTGGAATGTCCATCTTTGTCTTCGAACTCATCTGGGCGATAGCCTTAATTAATCGCTCATTGGTTGCATCTTCGGCTGCAACTTCTCCTTGTTGTTCGACTTCAAATTCGCCTTCGGAGTCACTCAGATCTCCAGCACTAGCTGTGCATCTCTGCGCTGCTTCCATATCTTCTAATCTCACTTGGAGATCATGTATCTCCTAATTCTAGACATAAAGTCTTAGCCAATGTATCCAGACTACTTGGGAGTAGATTTAATGAATCCCGAAAACGTAACACCACTTTCTTTCCCTGAGACACTACTAACTCGTAAATCCTATTGTTCCTCATAAGAGGTTTGATGGAGTACTTATCCCCATGTTTAGCATAATGGGTGGTGCCTTACCATAGGCAAACGCCACCGCAGTAGCGTTCGTGGTGGTGCATCAAGATTCCAATGTACTGCGTCCAGGCAGGCTGCCTCTCCATTTTTGGATTCTGTGCTTGTCTCCCTCTTCCTCTCTGGTTTTCCCTATCCTCTGGATTGGGTGATTGTCTTTCTCTCCTTGGTGTCATGGTGAATTATTCTTTTCTTCTCTGCTACATAAAACAGAGAAATTTTCTCGCTCTGATACCACTTGGTGCAAACATGCCACCCAGGGCACGTCCACTCCCACCAGGACCTTCTCTTCCTTCGGCCAAAGAGCTGAAGTACTCTTCAAATCCCTTATCGGGACTTTCCTACACCCACAGGACTCACCTTATGATCTCCCTTCATTCTATCGGGAAATTGTACCCCGCGTGATCATGAGTCTTGAAACTAAGGGATCAGGTCTTACGAATCCCTGAACCCCGATGAACATTCACCCACGTGTCCCTTGCTCTTGTCGGGAATTATCCCATCAGGAAATCGGTACTTACGAGGTCGTGAATCACTCACCTCACGGATCCCCGATTCCTGATCTGCAATAGCTCCCTCCGGCTAGCTCCTTTCTCATGTGACCTGCTAGTCCACAAGACCGCGGCCCTTTCATCTATCGGAGTTTTAGAATTCACGGAATTGGAATGCGTAGAACTTACGCTCTCGGTATCTCTCATTCTCCGATCCCCGATGCCACCTGACGTTGACCCACTGCAAGGCTTTACCTTCTGACACTTGTCCCTTGCTCTGGCTCCTATGGCCCACACTCCTGTGGTGATCGGGAAATCGCGTATCGGAGTTTCACGATTTCAAATGCACTCATTCACAGGACTTCCAAAGTTCTGAACCCCGATGTGCGATGACACCTGTCCCCTATCACGTCTTCCGGGCCCACAACTTTAACTGTCGGGATATTGCGTTTCGTGATATCGCGGTTCCTGGTGTGACGGTTCTTTTGTCCTCAGAAACCCTGAAATGTCGAACCCCGACTCCCTTGGATCCTCGGACACACATCCTCGATTCGAACGGTTCTGATCTCGTCGGGAAATCGCGGATCGCGATTTCAATGTGCTAGAGTTTCACGACTCCTGAAACCCCGATATCTCGAACTCCGACTCTCCAGGATCTCTCGCCACGTGTCCCTGTGATTTGGACGACTCAGATTCTATCGAGAAATCGCGGATTGCGATTCCAACATACAACGATTTCACACTCCTGAAATCCCCGATGGGTTAAATCCTAACTCTTGCCTTGATGTTTGACACGTGTCTTGTTGATATCAATGGCTGAGATCCTTTCTCGGGATTTCGGGACTTTCAAGGTCTCGATTATCTTACCCTTCAAAACCCCGATGACTCTGATATCCCGATGATTCTTCCGGGACTCCTCCTTTGCACACTAGGACTTAAACCCTGCGTAGATTTCTGAGATCTAACGACTGACAGGATTTCGTCGATATTCTCTACGAATCCTAACCGTCGATTCGTTTCCTCCCTTCTTCAGGACTTCTTGGCACGGAAAATATCCGATGCAGTCTTCGATAATTTCGAAGGCCTTGCTCCTCCTGAGCTTTCTTCGGCTTCCACAATCTATTAGGAAAAAGAGATCTCTGTGCACGCACTTGCAACTCTTCGTTTGAAACCTTTCACGGCACAAACTCCTGGTGCTCTTCTTCAACGATATCACGAAGGTTCTATACCTCCTGAGCTTTCCCACTCTAACTCCTTCAGAGGGACTTGCACGCGCTCCTCACGACAATCATTCAACAACTCTCAAGTGTTGAATCCCTTCGAATCTGCGCAACTCCTACAGCAACAGTCTTTGATTCCCTTTGCTTAGATTCACAACTGAGACTTCTGCTTCAGCCTGCGCACTTCTTGCACGGCTTCAACAGCCCACTTCCACTTCTAGGTGAATGAGAACAAAATTTAGACTATTGAGCCTACATCAACGCACTCCTTGCGGATGTATTCAACTGCACACTTTGCAGGAATCTCCTGGCTCAGATAGAGAAACAATTGAACTTCATTATCTCTCCCTTTCATACTTCAGTTTGAAACATGAAATCACATGCACAGCATATACAAAGCAAATGCATAACAAGAAAGCAAACATTCATGAGCATATCATCAATACACAGAGAAAACAACACAAACCATGTGCTTGAATCAAAGCTTCCTTCTATTAATTCAAATGCCTGTACATGGGTGTTCTTCATACAATATTCTCTGCTTGCTCTCACTTCTCCTGAATGCTTCCTCTTCTATCTTACAATGGTACAATGAGGGTGTCTATATCCGTTTTCCCTCTCAGACTCTAACTATCAAATCTAGACTTAAAATCCTATCTACCAGCATTAAATCTATTAAATGCCTCCTATCTACCTCAGACAAGAGCGTATGGCTCGAGGTCTGATACAATATACAAAAGGCGCTCTTTCATAAATGGTTCATTGAAGACTTGTGCTACAATCCCAAAGCACTTCAAAAATTTGGGTTTGTTTATCTAGTTGATCTCTGCTTGATGTGTTGGCTCGCTTGATGAGTTAAAGATGCTCCTGCATCAAGGTATTTTTAGTTAACTTGCAAAGGCTTGCAAAATGCGTTGCATGGTCTCAAGAAATCTTTGAAATTTGTAGGAATTTATGTGAATCAAGTCATAAGACCAGATGAAGAGGCTCACCTGGATTCTCACAAAATATTTATTCCATTTCTCTCTAGACGCTTAGTTTGAAAGAAGCTCTAAATTTTGTTGTCTCCATGAAACAAAAGATGAATATCAAGAAAAATCATGTCCTCTTCTAGTTTGCACTTAGAATCAAGGATCATTTGCATTTGTTTCTAAAGACTCTTTGGTTACACATGATATTAATATGTACACAATGGTAGATAGAAATCAAGTGGAGCTTCATGGATTGAATTTGGATGGTATTCTTCGTCATGTATCTTATGATTTGAGGTCAAAAGTATTAAGTGATCTTATTAGAATCTATTCATATGCACTTATGTCATTGTTGGAGACCAGCTGGAACATATCTCTCTAAAATGCCATTAAATATCATTTAATGAAACTCGTAAAAATGGGTTTTACATCGGTTAAAAATAGTGGATTTGTTTTATTTTATAAATTCACTGTCAGCAAATGGATCAGAAAAATATAATTAAATAATCTAGAAAGGTTTATAGAGGAATGAAACAATTGATAGGTATAAAAATAAGTGTCAACAAGGATTCAATAATAACAACAAAATTACTCATTTGGAGGGATAAAACATAAGCATAGGTGTCAAAATATCCCCAAACACCTTATTCTCATTCTAAAATTAGAATTAGTTGCACATTTCCAAAGATCAACCTAGCAAACATATCCAAATTTCCAAGAAGTGGTTAAGTATGTGAAAGACATAAAAGAAGTATTTAAGGATGGACTAAAGGGGGGATCAATGATCGAGGAGGATCTTAGTGGCCACCCACCTTGTCCAACTGACTTAGAACAATGTTTTTGGCAACTTACTATTTTTAGTTGTTTTTCGGTTCCAGAACTTCTAGGGCCATTTTGAGGGACTAAACGATGTTTTTTCATGATTGGGCACCTCAATGAAAGGTTAATGCTCTAAATGATCCCCTTAAATGAATATCCCCATCAATATATTTCCAACGAGCTATTGTTCTCCCTAAATAGAGATCGTATGCAAAAGTTATGACCCCGGGAAGTTGAAGTACTAACTTACCCCAATGGGGCCCACATGAATTTTGGCACTTCATCTCCTAGGATTAGGATTTTGGATGTATATGGTTTTGGAATTCATGTGTATTGTAAAAAGGAATTCAGATCCTCATTGCACTCATCTTCTTGCGAGTGAGCATAGTCGTCACATCTCTTCTCAGAGATAAGCTACCACCATTCTAGCAAGCTTGTTTTCAGTCTGGATTTTACAGTTTTAACACATTTCTTGTTTAATAGAAGTCAAGTTTTACTATATCTCTATTATTGTTCATTGTTTCTCTAGGTTAATTTCATAAATTTTTGGTTTCATTCTTTTTCGCTCATAAATTTAGATCAAGCAGATTAGGAGATTTTTAGCAGTTGTATTGTATCCTTTGTAATGAATCCCATGGGGATATTGTAATTTTTCTAGACAAAAAAGTTTAATCTATGGATTCACAACTCTTGCAGAGAAAAGCCTTGTGTTCTCTTTCCATTTTTTGTATTAAACCTCTTTAATTTCATCTATATTCTTCTTATTTAATCAATAATTTACAGTCAGATTTGTATGTGTTAAACAAAACAATTTGGTATGACCACCATTGTTGTTAATCATAGATTTTTTGTGAGTTACTTTGTAAGTTTTATGTTCTTGAATTCATGTAATGTTCTCAACTAGGGAACTTGTTTTCTTTTGTTGGAGTCTTGGACTCATTGTTTAGATGCCCAACAAAACCTCCTTTCTTCATCTCAACTTTGTAGTAACTTCCTTACTCACTCCCATGATTGATATTAAATGTTCTTCCTCTCCTCTTACACCTTTCATTATCATATTTGTGTTCTGGTGGATGAGACTCCATGCCCAATGGATTGGGCCTTTAATATGATATATTTATAGTATTCTTATTCCATTCTTCTTCCATTTATGTTCTCAACTCGGTCTTCCTAGTTTATCTTGTTTATCATTCAAATATGGCATCCTATACTTAATGTTAGAACCACTTCTTAGTGGCAGTGAGAAGTAATCTGTTTAAATATGGTGAGGGATCACCCTCTGGTCCAAGAGGCAGTTCGTGGCCTAAAGTCAGTTTTCAATATGTCTTGGCATTGTTCCTAAGTATCCAGGAACAATATCAAGTTACAACACAACAACTAGCTATCAAGGATTAGGACCAAAAAGAACTGATTTTAGATGGATTTATCATCATCACTAGAAATAATAAAGTAGGAATGGAAGGAAATAATATTTCTTGGCTTCATCACATGTTACACCCTTAATTGAAAATCTTGGAAGACAAATCTTTCTTAAGGAGGGTAGCATGGTATGAACCAAAGGGGGGAATATATGGGGTTAATTGTATAGTATATGACCCCAAGGGGGGGAATATATGTGGTTAAATGTATATGTTATTGAGTAAATGTATATGTAATAGTGGTAATCTTAATAAAGGGTCCACATGCGCAATGTGTGCATAGGTATATATAGAGATAATGTAGTCATTATTGGGGGACATGTGATTTGTATGTATGAATGTATTGGGATATTTAGAGGAGGTTCTTCTATTATTTAAGGAATTTTTATGTAAATTGTCTCTCATATCTATATTAGGGTTTTTCTTCATGCTCACGTTTGTTGTACATAGTGTGTACTCTGGTTTCTTATGATATTTTAGGGTTTTGGTTCATAACATACAACCAAGCAAGGAAACAAATTTCAACCACACAAGTGATTAATATGAAAAGTATTGCAATCAAACATTACATTAAGGAATTGTAAAATAAGTTAGTTCACCAACCAATTCAACCTCAAAAGAGGCCTATAGTTTACTCATATGGCGGTTTTTTTTCCAAGGAAATAACCATATATTCAAAACGAGAATACAAAAAAAAAAAATTAAGTGGAAAATCACATCGTACATCACCTTCACATATATATATAATGTTCATAATATTATCTTACCCAAAGTATCATAACTTCTCAAAAACTACTCCTAGTCTACTTGACTCCACATATAAGGTACATCACTATGCTAACAAATTACAGTCATCCATAAAGTCTAACATCAAAAACAGGACAAGTCCGAAACCAAATGCATCTAATTATATAGAAAATAATAATCAAAGGATCTGTTTTGTCTCAATGGAGACCCAATTAAGTGATTCTTCCACCCACAAAAATCTAGGATCCTATTCTATCCCTTGCTCTAACAAAGTATCTAATTCAATGTTTAGTTTCCTATAGTGGCCAATGCGTTATAGGAATGGATCTATCCATAATATGTTAATATTCAACTTCCACCATCTTCCATCTCCTTGTTGCATCTCTCTTCTCTTTGGTTTATGTTAGTTGTATGTAAGCTACTACATCAAATGACTATATTGGAAAAATATATATTCATGCCTAAAATATTTATATATAATGTAATCACCCTATTGTTTCATTTTTTTTCAAAAACGTGACCCATTACAAACATGTCACCAAACTAGTATGTGTAATATCCTTCTTGATATGATTTCACTAACTTACTTTTTATTTATATGCATCACATCAAATAGTAGGCCACATTATCCTCATTACCCCATGGTGTAATGACAACAAATACATCACTTGTAGCCACAATTCAAAATATTAATCAATACACATTTGTTCAAGTTTGAAAGTTTGAACATTAAGTTGAAGAGGAAAAACAAAAAAACTATTAATCCATAGTGAACCCATTAATGAAGTCACATGACTTCCCTAACAACATCAAAAACTTGATCATGATCTAGTGAAACCACAACCTTTTTAGCATGCATCTCTTGCCATGTCGAAATTGGATGTTTCCCATTTGGATAAAGATGGACATATTTCCATTATTTCACATATCCATCATTTTCACATTGATCAAGTGCATATCCCTCTACATCAATGAAAAATCCACAAAATAATACATAATTTATTTTATTAATGGAAACTATGTCACCTATGTCTCTACTCTAAACATAGTTCTGCATGCCAAGTATAGTTTCAAAATACCAAGGCATGGATATATTCACATCACCAAGTCAAACATTCAAAAATAAACCACATCATATTAAATATCAAATATTTTTTTTTCTACTGATCATTTGTTTCAAAGTCTGTTATAATTTGGATCTTCAATTTTCACACTATAGTCTCATACATGTGCATCAACCTCACCTATTTGTGACCGTCATGCTCTAAATGAAATATGCACTAGTTAACTATTTCAGTAGATGATTTGAGTCAGACTATATCATATCTCATTTTGTACCTCCTTAGTGTTAATTTCACACAAGCACCAAGACCATCATGTTCACCCTTTCCATGCCCTATTTCTAAAAAGCTTTAGGTATGCTTAAATATTTTCTCATTATGAATCCAACTCAATCATTAAAATTATCTTCCTAATTTGAACTTCCCTACAAACCTATCACACCAAATTCATTTCTTTGTAAATGTTATCCCATTATTTTTGAAGGATTCATAGATCAACCCAATGTAATGTTGAACATGTAGTTTGTCATGTTCGCGATCATCATTGACATAAAAATGGTAATCCTTGATAATGCCATGTGATTTTGGAATTATATCCCTGTCATAACACTCACATGTGCATGTATATGCAAGACATGCATGAGTATATACACCTACACATACAAGTCTTCCATGAGTAAAACTTTATCTTTAGTGCACATGACCGTAGAAAATCAAAAGTATATATGTCAAAACTACATATAAAATACCTAAAAAAGTGTACATGGTTAGAATGATAGTATTCAATTTGTATCTCTGTTTAGAGAGAAAATGTGTAATTCTCGATGAAGTGTACCATTGATAAGATTGTGCTTAGCTCAAATACCTCACAGGACTATCTCATTTGGGAATCTTGCCACCTGGATCTATGAGAATGTTTGATATATTTCTAAATTTTGTTTTGAATTTTCCCCATGAATTCCAAAATAGGGATAACATCCTCAAGAAATTCAATCCTTTTAGAGGCCACATACAAATAAGATAATGGATTCCTAACATACCATATCTCCTCCACAACACCATAATATATAACAATCTAAGGTGTGCATGATACATAGGAAAATTCCTATGGAATGTGCTAAGAACCAAATATCAATATAGCATAGAAAAACCTCAGAATAAGTACTCAACGCCTTGAAAAAGAGAGAAATTCAGATAATAATCCTCTTCGAGGGGGAAACCTTCTTATGCACACATAAATGTACAATTACAAGATGATTCCAAATGAAAATGTCTCCTTGGTATATATAGGCGACTAGGAGGTATAATTACAACTAATGGACTAAAGATGACATAAATAAAATAACATTACTAATGTAATATGCCCCAATTAAGGGGTAATGAGCCATTATTTAGGGATTAACATGCCCCTCCCCTTGAGACAAGTGTTTCCGCAATGCTTGAGTAACTTTGGATGCTTCTATATAAAAGACCCATCTTCCCAAGTGGAATCTTTAGCCGGTAGTTTCCTCCATTTAATGAGATACTCTGAAATGGATCTATTCCTCAGCTGGCAAATTCTTGTGTCAGTGATGGCTTCATGATCCAATACAATTTTTCCTTCCTCGTCGAGTTTTGGCAATATAGTTTGAACTGGGATTATGTCACCTATAACCTTCTTTAAGCATGAAACATGGAAAACTGGGTGTACTCGTGAAGATGCAGGAAACTCCAATTTGTATGCCATAGTACCAATATTTTGCAACACCTTATAAGGGCCATATTACTTTGGTGATAATTTGTTATCCTTATTGGATTTCTTGAGGGGCATCTATTTGTATGGTTGTAGTCTTAAAAACACTCAATCTCCTACTTCAAAACTTCTTTCACTACGATCTTGATCTGCTTGTTGTTTCATGCGATTTTGTGCCATGGTTAGGTTGTCATTTAATATTTGGAGAACTTGTTGTTGATGCTCGATGTGATCTTACACTTATTGAACCTTATATTTTTATTTTAGAGAAGAAGTGATGGAAGGAGGGTGGTATCCATAGAGTGCCATAAATGGTGTCATTTTTGTTGCAGTATGAAAGGAAGAGTTGTACCACCATTCTGCCAAGGGTAACCATTTGAACCATTGTGTTTGTTTATTAGAGACAAAGAAACAAAGGTAGCCATCAGATTGAGGATGATAGGATGAGCTATGAGCAAATTGAGTACCCAAACAAGAAAATAATCATGTCCAAAAATGTCCATTCAAGATGGGATCTCCATCACTTACAATAATCTTTGGGATGCCATGTAGCTTTTGAACTGTCTCCATGAATGTGGTGGAAACTGTACTGGCTTTGAAGGGATGAGAGAGTGCACAAAAGTGTGCGTACTTGGTCAGTATATCAACAATCACCATGATGACACTCTTTCCTTCAGACTTCGGTAACCCTATGATGAAATCCATGGAAACCTCCTCCCAGCGCTGACTTGGGATGGCTAATGGTTGTAAAATACCTAGGGTCTTAATTGTTTCCACCTTATTTTGTTGGAAAACCAAACATTCTGCCACAAACCTTTGAACATTAGTTTTAAGGCCATCCCAAAAAAAATCCTTCTTTACCCTATGGTAGGTTTTCAAAAATCCTGAGTGCCCTCCTACTGGAGAGGTGTGCAATTCCAATAGTACCTTTTGTTTGAGTTGGGAGTTCTTACATAAATATAAGCGATCTTTGTACCATAGTAAATCATTTTTCCATGTAAATGTATCTAATGCACTGGAATCCTGCTGCAAAATTTGAATGAGAGTCCACACTGTTTTGTCATTCTTCCATTCATCCCTTGCTTCTATTATCCAATCAGGTTGGATGATCGAGATAACACAAAGAAAGGCCTCAAAATATTCATCATTTCTTGAGAGTGCATCTACCACAACATTTTTCTTCCCTTTTTTATATACGATTTCAAAATCATAACCCAATATCTTGGTTACCCATTTTTGTTGTTTTTCTGAAGATAGTCTTTGTACCAAGAAGTATTTAAGACTATCATGATGTGTTTTGACCTTGAAGTGCCTACCTATTAGGTAAGGACGTCATTTATTCAATGCATGTAGTATTTCCATCATTTCCTTCTCGTAAATGGGTGTGTGTAAGTCCTTTCCCTTGAGTGGTCGACTTTCAAAAGCCAAGGGCCTTCCTTCTTGCATTAGAACAAAACCAATTCCATTTCGTGAGGCATCACATTCCACAATAAATGTTTTTGTGAAGTCCGGAGTGGTCAAGATAGGAGCTTTTCACATCACCTCTTTAAGTTGTTCAAAATATTTATTTTTCTCTAGAGTCCATGAAAATGCATCCTTCTTAGTTAGTGACGTTAAAGGTGTTTCTATTCTTCCATAGTGCCAAAAGAACTTGCGGTAGTAACCTGTCAAACCCAAAAATCCTCTAATATTCTTCAATGTTTTGGAAATAGGTGTTGTAGGAATATCTCTTTGTGGACAGGTAGATCTCCTCTTGAGAGCTAGACCCTTAACTCCAAGACAGAAGGTGCTTAACATGGACACTAACTTCCTTTTAGATCTAATCAATATGATGAACAAAAAAGAAGGAGGAAGGTGTGTACCTTATGAACGTCGTTTGTCCCTGCAAGGTCCAGGATGAGCTTCGATCTTGAGCTCCTTAGTAGGTTCTGCAAGACAAACAAAAGTACAAAAGAATTCCTACTCTACTGAGATTACCTAAAACATAGATCCATCTACTGTAGACAAACTTATATGGAACAAGTACAAGTTTTAAAGAAACAGGCCAAGCATTGATTGTATTAATGAGAACAACAATGAAGAAAACTTACAACCATAGATGTGAGTGCAGCAGCTTCATAAAGATTTCCTTGTCCAACCCTTGCTCAAAAGCTCCACGATAAGAATGACTATACTTTCACTGATTATTCTCCTCCACTTCTCATGAGATCATAAGTTTGGTATCTCTAAACTCCTCTCTCCCCCTCTCCTCCATGGAAACCCCTCATTATATAAGATTTGGAGGTTTAACCACCATGGAGAGGATCTCTCATCAGATTCACTAAGAAAGGGATCTCTAAGATATTTAGGGAGAAAATATCTCTTAAGGATTTTGGGGAGGAAATATCTCTCAAGGATTTTAGAGAGGAAATATTTCAACCATCCATGAGATCCTCCACCTTCCCTAAAAAATAGGAAACCATCCATGAGATTCTCACACTTAATTACTTATTTTCCATGAATATTAATAATAATTCATGTGCACTTGATTTTCACACTTAATCAATTTATTTTACATGAATATTAATAATAATTCATGTGTACTTGGTATTTTGGCCTTCATGTAATATATCCCTCCTCCACATTGACTAGGGATTGTGACATAGGTTATTCCATGGTGTCAAGGGTGTATGAGACACTTATGTGACATTTTATGACACTTAAGGCGAAGTACCTAGGTGTGCAAATTTCATGTGTAACAATAGGCTAGTCCATCATGACCTTAATCTTGTTAGGGTATACCTTGACACCTTCATGAGATACAATATGACCCAAATACTCTACCTCCTTCACTCCAAAGAAACATTTGGATGGTTTGGCATATAGTTGTTGCTCATTTAGTAGTTGTAGCACCTTGTCAACATGTCGCAAATGATCCTCCCAAGACTTTCTATAGATTACTATATCATCAAAAAATAATAACACAAATTTTTGAAGGAAGGGATTGAAAATGGAATTCATCAACCCTTGTAATGTGGAAGGTGCATTTGTAAGGCCAAAAGGCATGACCAAAAATTCATAATGGCCTTCATGAGTTTGAAATGTTGTTTTTGGGATATCTTCTTCCTTCATTCTAATCTGGTGATACCCTGAACGGAGATCCAACTTTGTGAAATAGATTGCTCCATGTAGTTCATCTAAAAATTCATCAATTCCGAGAATAGGAAACTTATCTTTAATAGTGATCTTGTTGAGTTCTCTATAATCTGGACACATACGCCATGAGCCATCTTTCTTGAATACCATTACCACTGGTGCAGAATAAGAACTTTGGCTAGGTCTAATAATTCCATCATGTGCTCAATTTCACTCTTCTGGGCATAAGGGTATCTGTATGGCCTGATGTTAGGAGGAAAACTCCTAGGA
>SNQJ01S0236852.1:0-13794 GCA_010110895.2 Picea sitchensis | reverse complement strand
ACCTTGTGAATAATTTCTTCCTAGCTTTTAACATCTCTTTCATTCTCAGGGAAGAAAATGCTACAACAGATTTTTTAGCCTTCTCAGCTAGTTTGCTCGAAGTTCCCGTGCAGCCCACTTTCGGGTCCGATGTTGAAATAAAATACAGACCCTCTGTGCCCGACAATGTCAAGCATTGGAAGGTATTTGAGGATGATCAGGAAATCGAAAAGTTTCTTCAATCCATTGAGGACTTTTCTGCATTGCACATAGATGAGGATCCTGACATTGAAGAAGAATCAGACCCTCACCCTGGAGAGTTACTGAATAAAGTCGTTGACCACCAGATTATCCAGCTGCCGAGTAACCACATACCAAAAGGACTAATCCCACTAGAAAGGTTATTTGATGGGAACGATGTGGCGGTAAAGGGTAGAGTTTCGGGTGATGAGGCCGACACAGCTGAGTGCAACATAGGCACACCTGAGGAGCCTAATTTTGTCAAGCTGTCAAGGATTCTGACTGAGGAGCAGAGGGTCGAATATACTAAGTTGCTGAGGGAGTTTGTTGATGTGTTCACATGGACCTACGAAGATCTCAAGACATATGACACATCAGTCATGGAGCACAAGATCCCACTGAAAGAAGAGGCTAGGCCATTCAAGCAGAAGCTAAGACAGATAAATCCCGTGCTGCTACCTGTCATGGAGAGGGAAGTGAAGAAGTTGTTGGATGCCCAGATCATTGTCCCCTTGAGATATTCTGACCGGGTGGCCAATTTGGTCCCAGTAAGAAATAAAAGTGGCGAAATCAGACTCTGTGTTGATTTCAGAAACCTGAACAGGAGCTCAAGGAAGGATAATTATCCCCTGCCCAACATGCAACACATATTGCAGATGGTCACTGGTGCTTCCAGAATATCCATGATTGATGGTTTCTCTGGCTACAATCAGATATCAGTCATGCCGGAGGACAGGGAAAAAACAACCTTCACCACTCCTTGGGGCACCTTCATGTATGCCAAGATGCCTTTCGGACTGATGAATGCAGGAGCCACATTTCAGCGAGCTATGGACATAGCCTTCATTGGGGAAAAATATAAGTTTGTGGTGATTTACCTAGATGACATAACAGTCTTTTCCAAGACTGATAAAGAGCACCGCTACCACTTGAAGAAGGTTTTTCTGAAGTGTCATAGGTATGGCCTATCTTTAAACCCCAAGAAATCATTGTTTGCTATGCAAGAAGGGAAGCTGTTAGGCCATATAGTATCAGCAGAGGGAGTGAAAATTGACCCTGACAGGGTAGAAGCAATTCAGGCCCTGTCACTTCCTAGATCTAAGAAGGAAGTTCAGGCATTTTTGGGAATGATCAATTTTCTGAGGAGATTTGTCTCAAATTTTGCTGAGTTGGTGAAACACATCACTTCCATGCTCAGGAAGGGAAATGAAGTAAAATGGACTGCTTAACCCAGGGAATCTTTTATCCAGATAAAGAAAGCGTTGACTGAGGCACCTGTGCTAATCAGTCCCGATTATTCCAAGGATTTTCTGATATTTTCTTTTGTTTCTTGTGATACAGTATCAACAGTCTTACTGCAGAAAAATGATCAAGGGCAAGAACAACCTATTGCCTTCTTCAGTAAGGCACTGAGAGACGCAGAACTCCAATATGAGATCATGGAGAACCAAGCTTATGCCTTGGTGAAATCTCTCAAAGCTTTCAGAGTCTATGTATTGCATTCAAAGGTCATTGCGTATGTCCCTTCAACCTTTGTGAAGGACATTCTTATACAGCCTGACATAGACGGGAGGAGAGGTAAATGGATCGCCAAGATCCTGGAGTTCGATCTGGAGATTAAGCCCACCAAGCTGATAAAGGGGCAGGGTTTGGCCAAGCTGCTGGATGAATCCAACTGTAAAGCCTTGGGAATTAACTTCATCAACGAACAAGCTGAGTCATCCGACAAGGATTCTCAGACCATCATACCATTAGCAGCATTCCCCTGGTACAAGGACATCTTGTACTTTCTGAAAGAATTGAAGCCCCCTGATGGATTGGGAAAAAGTAAGGCAAGAGCTTTAAAGCTCAAAGCAGTCAGATACTGCCTCGTTGACCAAGCCCTGTATTGGAAAGACCCCCAGGGGGTATTACTGAGATGTCTGGACCCACAGCAGGCCCAGAAGGTTATATTCGACTTCCATAGTGGTCTCTGTGGGGGTCATCATTTTTGGAAGACCACAACTCACAAGATCCTCGGAGCTGGGTATTACTGGCCCACCTTATTTCCTGATGTCTGCAAGGAAATCAGAGCTTGCATTAAATGCCAGAAATTCTCAGGAAAGCAACAGCTCAAATCTATGCCATTAAATCCTGTGGTATTTTCAGCACCCTTTCAGCAATGGGGATTGGACTTTATCGGAGAAATTCATCCTCCCTCAAGTGGCCATCACAGATGGATCCTCACTGCAACCGATTATTTCACCAAGTGGATAGAGGTTGTCCCCACCAGGAGTACTTCTCACAAGGTGATCATCAACCTCTTGGAGGACATCATAACCAGATTTGGTTGCCCAAGCAGGATTGTCACTGACAATGCCTCCCCCTTTAGGTCCGAGCCTCTGGTCAAGTTTTGTGAACAATTCGAGATTTCATTGGTGCACTCTACTCCATATTATCCTCAAGGAAACGGACTAGCAGAGTCCTCCAATAAAAGTCTGATCAAGCTTATTAAGAAGCTACTGGAGGGAAATAAAAGGGCCTGGGACTCAAAGATCAAATTTACTCTTTGGGCTGATCGGGTGACAACAAAGAAATCGCTAGGCATCTCACCCTTCCAACTTGTTTATGGAATAGAGGTCGTTTTCCCCACTCAGCTTGCCTTACCTGTGGCAAGTCTCCTCCAGGACTTAGAAGGAGAATCTAACCATGTGCTTAGAAGGATTCATCATATGGTGGAAGTGCATCAGATCAGAGAACAGGTCATGGACATAGCCTACCTTCATCAGCAGAAGATCAAGCAGGCTTTTGACAGGAAGAGAAAAAAGAAAGAATTCGAGCAAGGTGATCTGGTGCTCAAATGGGACGCACCCAGGCAGGAAAAGGGAAAACACAGTAAATTTGATGCCCTCTGGTTCGGGCCTTTCAAGATCCTTGAAGTATTTGCAAACAATACCTACAGGTTGCAGGATCTGGAAGGCAGAGAAGTTTTTAGCAGCCCAGTAAATGGGCATTTCTTAAAAAAATGTTTTTTGTGAGCCCCAGTCGGCTCTTTTTGTTTTGTTTTGTAAATATTGTTTATGATTTTGTTTTTCGGACTAATAAATGACTCCATAGCCCAACAGCAAAGGCACTGAATCTGCAAAATATTTCTTAGAGCATCACAGGGACGACTCTATCCCCCATGGAGCCAAATGTTAGCGATATTTCTTGTATGGGGGTCAGAATGCAAAAGAATGGGTTAAAAACCCACTTGTCCTAAGTTTTGAATGATAATGCGCCCACGGTAAGTCACGAGCAAGTCCGAGCGGCAGCGATTCGCGCGCCTGGATCAACGGCACATATGGGATTCCAGACCCCCCCCGCCTTTCTACCTTTAAGCCGGGGAGGTCCGGAAACGGGGGCACACCTCTCCAACGGTCCAGATCAACGCGCTCGAATCAACGACGATAAAGGCAATTCCGGACCCCCCTGCCTTTCTACCTTTAAGCGGAGGGGGGGGGGTCCGGAATCGTGGATGCAACTTTTCGACGACCGAGATCGACGCGCCCAGATCAACGGCACTTCGACACTCCCATCCTTCTCAACTGCTCTGTGTTTAGCCTGCGTGGGCCCCTCTCCCGTCATGTTGTCTTCCAGACCACCTTTCTCCTGCTGTCGTGTGTCATCCATCCGCCTCCCATCTTTGGTCCGCGCAATCCCCCTTCTTTCTCATCATCCACTCACCACCTGCCACGTGTCTCTTTCCATCCACGTCAGCCTCCCAGTGTCCATCACATCTACTCTCATGCCTCCTCCTCTTATCACTTTTTGCCATGTGTCTCCCCTATAACCCCTCTTGCCTCCCTCATCGCTTCTTACTCCGCTCCCCGCTGTTCCGACCCCATCACTCCGTTCCCGCGCCCCATCTTTCGCGCTGGTCTCCATGCCTATTCTTTAAGCTAGTCAGTTATTCCAGGTGGCAGCGTGGGAGGCCCTCCACGTCCCGAAGGTGCCGAGTTGGCCGGGCCATCCTCAGCCCCGAGGAAACAGTTATTGAAGTGGTTGATGGTGGTTAGACATCGCCTCTGCCATAATGGGAAAGCACGGCAATGAATTAAAGGCACGTCGATTCACCGTTGGAACTGTCAAAGAATTAGATTGCGTCTGACATAAGTCGCACGATCTTTCATAGGTTGACTTTCAGAAGCCATGCAGACGCAAATCTTTCAATGCAGTGTCTTGATTCCACTGTTGTTATTGTTTTGAGTATATGAAGGCATTTTCGCCATTTTTGTATCTATCGATGGTAGAGCTAAGCTCCCGACTGTAAAGTTTCAGCAAACATTTTGGTTTCCTGGTTATGCCTCTGTGTTTGAGACTTCTTGGTTTATGACAAACAGTTCTCCTTTTTCATCTTTGTTTCATTTCATGCCAGAGAGTTCACAGTCGAAGGATTCGCGTGGATTGTTGCAATTTTGTTATGATAAAGGATTTGTTGTGACATTATTGTATTCTCTGGTTTTCTGTGTTTGAATATAAAAGGATTTTGTGTTCGGATGCTTTCTTCTCCAAGTCTATTACAAACCTAATGTTTATGATAGACCTTCGCACTTTTCTCATGCAAGTCTTCCCCCTACTCACCCTTTATTGAAACTCACTGTTTGAATTTTATCAGGACCTCACTCGTTCATGCATGCTTGGCCTAGTTCTGAGTTGAGACGATATTGTTCTGAGTTCTTCTCCATTTGATCACCCCTTTAAACAAATCGTGACATTAAACTGATGGGCGTTGGGCTCTACTCCTGCAAGCAATCCAGGAGTGACTTCCGGTGCCAACACTTATATTATCCCTATTGGCTACTTTTACTAGTGTACTAGCTAGCCTCACCATCATCACTTTTTGCCTATCCATCATATTCAAGCAAGTTGTAACGAAATTTTTTTTATGCCCTTGCTAGAAACACAGACTTAACATTTTTCCTAGGGTTTAACATTTTGTTGCTAAGTATTGTATAATACACAACTTTATAAGGTGCATAGGAGATGGCGTGGCACAACCCTGGTCATGGAGCCCAGATGCAGGACGAGTATTAGGCACACATGAGAAGCAGGGCAACTAAGCCAGTGCCAACCTTAGTCATTGATGCAACAATAGTTGATTCAATAGATCATGCAATAGATTATTTGGTGGATTATGTTGATTATGTAGTTGATGGAGCAGTTGACCATGATCGCTCCCTCGAACCAGATATTTCTTCGTTAACCCATCGAAGTTGTTGGGGCTTAGAAATGTCTTATTTTCATCCACCTTTCCCTTCATTATTTTTCACATTTCATCACCCCACTAACCATTCACGATATCAATTCATAAATATACTTGGGTTTCACCTTCTTATTCTCCACTTTATTCATTTTAGTATTAAAAGGGAATTTGTGATTAAATATTAGAAAATTGACATGTTTTCATATATATCTCAAAAATGTGTGAGCTTTGTAATATGTAGGAATATGAGAAGGATTGATTCAAAAGGACTTATCGAATACTTCCTCCACCATTTCAAGATTTGAGGAGATAATTAAAGCCTATTCCAAGGAGAAGATCATGGAGATTTGGTTGGAATATCTTATCCAAGATGTATGAGAGATATGTGTGAGGATTTGAAGGGATTATATTTTGTAATAATGGAAAATGGTTGAGAGAATAGTGTATTTGTAATTATGAGATGATTATCTTATCTTCAAGGCTCTCATGTATAAAAGAGAGTATTATCTCTTCATGAGATTTCAATTAGAGTAGTCATTAATGGTAGTCATTAGGATTTGAAAGAGAAAGGGATTCTTAACTTTGATTCATGGTTTTGGTTTTCATGCTTTCATTATTTTGTTATGAAGATTGATTTGATTATTGTAATATAAGATTGCTTCATTGGTGAGAACTCTCATATGTTGTTTTTCCATTCAACTCTTCACATGTTGTATTTGTTTTTCCTTCATGTAGTTCTCCATTCCTAGATTAGTTTCATTTATGCAATTTCATTTCATTCGTAGGTTGTAGAAATTCAATTCCAAGTCGTGTGTTTCAATTCCCTGCATTAGATTAATGATTTAATTCTAGTTGTAGCTTTACCATTAGATTATGATAGATTAGCTTCAATCCTGTTTCAATTTCCTGCATTAGATTAATGATTCAATTTTAGTTGTATCTTAAACATTAGAATAGATTAGTCCCGCTTCAATCTTACATATACTTTGTGTGTGCTTCGTTAGTTTACGAACCCCGAGTTGACAAATTAGATAGTTGGGCAAATACTACAGTGCAATTAATTCAACATTAGTTTGGCCCAATGTAACGACTATCGTTCCCTTGTTACAATTAATGTTCCCTTTACATGAAGTGTCGTTCATTTGAATAGAACAATTGTCATTCCCTTTACGATTGTTGTTCCTTTACAGGTGTTGCATCTATGAAGGCTAGGTATTGAAAACAGAAGGTAAGAACCTACATAAGAAACAAGTAAAATGCGTGTGCCAGCGCCTACCTTCGGCTAATGCATAGAGGTTGTTTTTAGGACATCTTTAGAGCCCAACATTTTGGCACCGTTGCCAGGGATGCACGATGGATTGAGGTATTAGTTTCTCTTTCATTTAAATTCATGCAAGTGTGATCTAGACATGTTGGTAAGGGGTCATAGAAGCTCGTGAGAGGAGACTCCTCATGTTCTCCCTACCAACTAGGTAAAAGTAATTTCAATTTATGCAAGAGTTTTTAATTCATGTAAGTGTGATCTAGATGTGTTGGTAGGGGGTCATAGAAGCTTGTGAGAGGAGACTCCTCATGATCTCCCTACCAACTAGGTAAAAGTAGTTTCAATTTTTTCCTCATTGTCCCTACCAACTATCAAGGGCGTTTAATTTCCGCAACTGAAGAGTAATTTTTTTATGTTTTAGCAAGAGTGTTTTTTATGTTTTTCATTTTGATTTGGGTGTTGTAAGAATCCTTTTTTTAACATGGTTTAACAATGAATTTCAGTTGTAAAATTTCGGGCTGCTAGGGTTCACCGCTGCAACCTGAATATGTCGCCTTCTCTTCCTTTTCGTGACCATGGAGGCCGAGGGAGGGGTTCCCCAAGCCCCCTCCTACATCTCAGTAATAGGAAAGGAGCACGGCTCCGCTCACTTCAAGCGCCCGACCTTTGAACTCCCAGAGGGCATGCATCAACTAATATGGGAGGACGAAATGCCGAAGGAAAAGCCGATGGAAATCGACCCTGAAACTAGTCAACCAAAAACTAAACGCACCAGGGAACCCAACAAATGCATCCTGCAAGCTTTGATAGCTCCCAAATACACCATCAGTTCTCCAAGAATCAAAGATCAGAAACAATACATGAGAGATTTTTCTCTGATAGGAAAATTCCTGGGGCTATGGCCTTCCGAAAAAGACCTGGTCAGATGGATTCAACATTGGTGGAAACCCAAAGGATACTATGACCTCCAACTAGGATCAAAAGGATTTTTCACAATCATTTTACATAACTTGGAGGACAAAAATCGAATCTTCGAGGGGGGCTTGTACTTCTACAACTCGGCAGGCCTTTTCCTTAGATTCTGGATTGAGAGATTCAACCTGGAAAAGGAAGACTTCACCCATGCCCCGGTTTGGCTGCTGCTATATTCGCTCTCATAGGAATTCTGGTTAGAGGAGATCCTCGCAGGAATTGGAAACACCATTAGAAACTACGTCAAAGCCTCTGAGGCAACCAAGCAACGAAGGTAAATTACGTATGCCTGCATCTATGTTTATTTAAACATTTTGAAATCCCTTCTTGGAGCCATTATCATAGATTAACAAGATGATGAGTGGTCCCAAACCCTAGATTATGAGCACATCCCTTTTCGTTGTTGCAAGTTCCATGAGCATGGACATATTTTCCGCGAATTCCCCCTAAATAACCCATTCAAGCGAGCTCAGGAAGACTCTGACAAGTCTAAGGAGGGATTTACCTAGGTCACGGGCCACCAAAAGCACCAAGCCAAGATGACACCCCCCCAAGCTTCCCTGTAACTCCTACCAAGAACTCCTTTGACGCCCTTCAAATCCCGTTGGATTTCCCCTCTCCGTCCACCAACCCTCTAACAACCCCTACAGATGGTCAAACCCCTACTTTGCGTGATCCCCTAGCCCATTCCTCCTTTCAATATTTAATCCCAACATCCATTCTCCCAACCACTCTCGGCCCAGAAATGGGGGATCCAGCCACAGACCTAGAGGATCAGGAATTGGCAGGCATTGACATGGCCCATTTGGAGCAATCTTATTGTAAACAACAACTATACACCATACTTCCAGACTAGCTACGTAAGGTGCACAAGGTCTTTCTCAATTATTCAGTAGGAGGTTCAGCCAGAGCCAACACAAATCTGGGAATACAAAAAGAAACCTCAAAGGAACAACTCAAGCCTACAAAAGAGGAGAAGAAGAGAGGCAGGAAACCCAAACACCAACTCATTCAAGACGTAGGCAACTTCCTAGTCAAATCAGGTCAAATACATTTGATCTCTAATAGCTTCCCTCCCCTCCAACCCCCATCATCCTCATGAAGATACTATCTTGGAACATAAGGGGCCTCAACACAAAGAGAAAACAAGCTTTGCTCAAAGAAAGAATCAAGAAGGATCAACCAGACATACTCCTCCTACAGGAAAGGAAATGTGTAGGGAAGAGGCACATATCACTCTACAAAGATGCTGGAAGCAGGCCCAACATGCAGAAGTGGATGCCAAGCATGCGGAAGTGGATGCCAGAGGGGCATCTAGATGTTTTGCAATGCTCTAGAACCCCACCACAGTCCTACTTGACAATTTTTTTACCTCCAAATGGACCATCTCTGCCTCCTTTCACCTCACTGTCTCGAACAAAAAAGGATACATCACAAATGTTTATGGACCCCCGAGACCAGCGGACAAGGAAGCCTTCCTTCAACACCTAGAATGGATTGCAGAGAACTTAGGCCCCCAACACTGGATCATTGGGGGTGATTTCAACATGATCACAGGGCTGGAGGAAAAAAAGGGAGGCCATCGCTTCCTAGGAAATGACAATATGTTATTCAACGACACCATCGGTCTACTAAACCTCATAGATGTCAGAACATACAATGGGTTGTTTACTTGGTCCAATAGTAATTCGAGGGCTCAACATGTCTCCAGCAGACTAGATCATTTCTTCATTTTCAAAGCTATTATGATGGACGACTTAGCTTGGAATACCACAGTCATAAATACCCCGGGATTGGATCACTGGCCAATTTTATTAACTCTCAACATCATTGGCACCCCAGGTAGAAAATTTTTTCGCTTTGAAAAATTATGGTTGAAACACTCAGATTTCCAAACAAACATAAAGACACAGTGGAAGGAGGAGGCTATCCAAACAGGGACCCCAATGTATCGGTTCCAACAAAGTCTAGAAAAACTCAAGCAACACCTAAAATCCTGGAATAAGGCCACCTTTGGCGACATCTTCCAAGCACAGTAAAATCTAAAATAGCAAATGCAGACACTCCAACAGCAGATTCGAACACAGGGACTGACGAAAGATTTGAAAATGAAGGAAAGACTCCTAAACAACCAGATTGCAGAAAGAAGGGTGCAGGAAGAAATACTCTGGTGACAAAAATCGT
Organism: Picea sitchensis; assembly: GCA_010110895.2. Classification (NCBI taxonomy): domain Eukaryota; kingdom Viridiplantae; phylum Streptophyta; class Pinopsida; order Pinales; family Pinaceae; genus Picea; species Picea sitchensis. The sequence goes on along the minus strand of SNQJ01S0236852.1, from coordinate 3,931 downwards.
GCATCCAATGGCTAAAAGAGGGGGGAAAAAGCACGAAATTCTTCCACAAATCCATGATCTAGCGACACCAAACCAATCGCATCACCCACCTAGTCTCGGCGCAAGGTATAGAAATTCAACAACATGCTGATATGGAAAGGGAATTGCTTTCTTACTATTAAACTCTTCTCAAGGAACCCCCAACAGATCGCTTGCACGCCATCGATTCCATCCTAAGGAACATTCCCAATGAGGTCACCAAAGAGAAAAACGAAGCCCTCATGAGACCAATTACTCAGGAGGAGGTCAATCAGTTTCTCAAGGCTACCCCTCTAGGCAAAGCTCCAGGACCAGATGACTTCACCTTAGACTTTTTTCACTACTGCTGGAGCATCATCCGAGAAGACGTTTTGGAAATCATTGAGGACTCTAGGAAATCCGGAAATTTCCTCCAGTCCCTCAATCCAACTTTTCTCACCCTCATACCTAAGGAAAAAAACTCCATGTCCGCGTCACACTTCAGACCGATAGCCCTCTGCAATGTCATTTACAAACTCCTCACAAAGATTATTGTGACCCGCCTTAAGCCCATTCTTTCGTTCTTGATTTAACTAGAACAATCAGGCTATGTGGAGGGAAGAAAAATTATGGACAACGTGATCCTATCTCATGAAGTTATTCACTCCCTTCACTCTACCAAAACTCAAGGTATGCTCCTAAAACTAGACCTCTCTAAAGATTTTGACAAATTTAGTTGGAGCTACTTAAGATCCTCCCTCCTAGCCTTTGGCTTTGACCCCACTTGGGTCTCCTGGATAGTTAATCTCACCTCTTCAACACTGTTTTCCATACTCATCAATGGAATCCCCTCCAAACCCTTCTCTCCTTCACGAGGTGTAAGACAAGGGGACCCACTTTCGCCTTTTCTTTTCATCTTAATGGAAGAAGGGCTCAGTCCTACCCTCAAAGAAGCCATCAGGGACCACTCTTTCTCTGGCCTTACCCCCCATGTAATTTCTCCCCCCATATCATAGAGTCAATTCATAGATGATATACTTCTTATGGGTCAATCCATAGGCAGAGAAGCCCTATGCTTCATAGCTATCATTGACCTCTTCTGCGAGGCTTCGAGGCTTCGGGAATGGAGGTGAATTTACTCAAATCTCAAGTCTTCTTTTTCAACACTCCTTTGGAAATCCAAAATCATTTCACTCTACTCTTAGGCTTCACCTATAGCATCCTTCCCTCTATATACCTGGGAATCCCCCTCATTGACAACCCACTCCGAAATTCTTCCTGGCACTCCTTATTGTCTAGCTTCAAAAAGAGACTCTCCCTTTGGACCTTTCTCTCCCTCAACTTGCCTGGTCACCTCTTCCTCCTTAAATCCATCCTTCAAGCTCTCCCGGTCTACCTCTTCTCAGCCCTAGCGGCCCCAACTTTCATCCTTAACACTTTGAGAATGATTCAAAGAAGCTTTTTGTGGTAAGGCAACAAAGAAGGACATAAAATGTCCCTAGTAAGCTGGCAGAAAGTTTGCAATCCAAAAAACATAGGAGGCCTTGGTCTCTGGGACCCAACCATTCTCAACAAGGTCTTGAGTGCTAAAATCTGGTGGAGATGGTTAAAGAGACCACAAGATCTATGGGCGTGACTATGGACGAAGAAATACACCCCCACAATTCCCGAAATAGAGCTCATTAGATGGAATGGTCAAAGCCCGGGGTCATTGATATGGAATGCGGTTAGGAACAATCGCGGACTCATCATGGATCACTCGTTCTGGGAACTTCAAAGTGGCACTTTGGCTTACTTTTGGAGTGATTCATGGCAACAACTCCCACCCTTGAACACAAATTTGACTCTCAGCAACCTCATCCCTCTCACAACATATGCTGGATTTCATGAAGTGATAGATTTATGGAATCCTTTTGACCCAGGGGAAATCTGGCGCACTTGGAAACCCTCCCATGAGAACCTGCACATTCCCCCATAGCTCAACCTCCGCTCCCTGTAGGAACATCTAGCTACAAGGAAAATCTCAAGTCAACAAGGTGAGGATATACTGATATGGGGACACTCCACCACAAGAGCTTTCAACACACCAGAAGCTTACTCCATAAAAGCGGGCCACAAAACCTTACCTCGAGAGGAGGTTTGGGGGAAAATTTGCGATATGAAAACTTGGCCGAAAATCAGTACCTTCCTTCGGTTAGTGGCACACAACAACATCCTTACCTGGGATAATCTATGAAAAAGGGGATTCATTGGCCCATCCTGGTGTCAGTTATGTGGACATGAGGAAGAAACGCAAAATCACCTCCTAAATATCTGCCCCTATAGTTCGTGCATTTGGGATCACAATGCTAGCATCATGAGAACGTCAGATAGGAACCGTATAGGCTTAAAGGAAACCATTGAGGATTGGATAAGTTTGACCTTTCATTCACCCATCCTCAATAGAATCTGGCAGTTGCTTCCAAGTTTCATTCTCTGGCACATCTGGAAAGAGCGAAACAAAAGAATTTTTACCTCGGTCACCAGGAACTGGCAAGACATGTGGATCACAATTCAAACCACTATCAATGAAACCATCTCCCTGCACCTGTGGGAGGAGCAGGACCTCACACCCCCTCCAAATGAATTTAACATTCTCAAAGCATGGAAAATCAATCTCACTCCCACCCCTGAAAGGCCATTAGCAGTTGAAGGATGCAAGACAAGCCACACGCATTGGGAAGCTCTGCCCAAAGACTGGTTTAAAATCAACTTTGATGGAGCCTCCAAAGGGAATCCGGGCCCAGCAGGCTATGGGTCAGTCATCCAAAACAACAAAGGGGAAATACTTTATATCTTGGCAGGTAACATGGGGAATAATACCAACAACACTGCATAAATTTGGAGTCTCCTCTGCGGTCTACAAGAAGTCTCAGAACACGAGTTTTTTCCCCTCATTGCAGAAGATGACTCACAAATTGTGATAAATATCCTCTCACATATGCTTAATGGGGCAAACCTGGAGTCTCCCCTAGTTGGAGACTCATGAATGGGGTTTGCAGAATAAAATCAACTCTTTAGCATTGATGAGTAATCCTCTCGTCTCATGTAAGAAGAACAACCAATCAAGTTGCTGACTGGTTAGCCAATACAGGTGTTGAGTTGGAGGAAGGTGTCTTCTCCTGCTCCCCGACCGCCAAACCCTCACACCCCACAGTCATCGCTTGCAAGAATATGGCTCGCACTAAAGACCAACCCCCGGATGGGGTGCCGCCTTGACATGTTGGATGCAGCTCAAGATAACGCCACTTGGCCAAGATACTCGACACTTGAATTTTGTATGGTGTCACATCCCTTCTTAGATCACCTCTGGATTTCAAAAGGCCCACCGCCATATTCCTTCGCTCACTCACACCTTGCATCTCACACGAACATGAACTTGCACGTCTTCATGGCACAGTGCAAAGAAGCCTCCTGGTCACCTCAGCTCCAGCCGTCCATGTTTGTTCCTAAAGGTGGGATGTTGACTTCCTCTTCTCTCTCGTTCGCTCAATTTTCACAAGGCATCTCCTCCCAGGCTCACTCCCTTCTTCACTTAGATTTCCATCTCTGGTGCGACCCCTCCTTTCTCGTTGACTTTTTGTGGGGCTTCTCCCCTCCAATATTTTTTCTTCTTAGAGGTCTCTTCCTCCAAGGACAACCTCCTTCCCTCATGCCATGACCTAGGGGAAAACCAAAGCATTGAGCAGCCTGGTACGAGGCCCAGGGAAGGAAACAACCCACCTTTGCTCGGCCTTGTGAAGCCTCGAGCCTACCTCGAGAAGTTTCCCCTCTCCACCCAGACATGGCTTCGCCCCCTCTGTTGGCCCCCATGGTCGACCACCCCTCTAAAGATGGTTTCCCCCCTCCTCTCTCCCCTTTAGTCGTGCCTGCTCCTTCTCAACCACCCTGCAAT
>SNQJ01S0236851.1:0-14611 GCA_010110895.2 Picea sitchensis | reverse complement strand
GCTTTTGGGATTAGCTTGGATTGGATTGAGCTTTGGAGATTTTTAGCTTGGCTAGATGAGCCACTTTGTCAAGATAGATTGTGAATATTATCAGATCTATGCTCTCAGGATTCTTGGAGTGAAAGTGTGTGGGGAACGAAGGAGAGTTGGAAGGGACCTTACGACATCAAGGCCATGGTTGTAATCTCTCTTTCAAATTTAATATGATACAGTAATATGATTATTTCCTATAAAGCTTCTTGTGTTTTATTGTATGATTCCTTCATCACATACATAGGTTTATATTGAGTTTATGCTATTGCTATCACTTTGGTTGGTTGTGTTCTTTTGTAGGGTCATCATTGTATGAGCATTGGAACGAAGCTAGGATGGTGATGGTGAGAGGAAGAGACATTTAAACGGTATGTCACCCATCCCTCTTTAGTTAGTAAATTCAATATTTAAAACTTAAGGAAAGCGTCATGTTCTGGTGTGTTTTGTTCTAGATCCAGGTGGATCTAGGGTGATCAGTTAGTGTCTGCACCTACCGATTAGTCCGATAACACAAACCTCCTACCAAGGTTGGTCTACATTCAAAGATAGACAAACATAAAGCTACAAGCAGGAAATTCATATACAAATAAGGGTTAGATGTTAGAATACCAAAACATAAACCATTAAAAACATCCGATACACCATGATTTGGGACAGGAAAAGTACTTATTTTATTGATAACTCAATGATTATACCTTTTACAACCAAATTCAGCTATTGCTCCACGAACCTGGTCCAGGCTCCTCTTCACCAAGCTCCAAGTGCACCTTTGTATGGATTATCCTCTCAACCTTTGGATCTCTTCTTGGGAAGTGAATGGGTTATGATGGAGGAAGAAGGGAAAATTGGGAAATGTTGAGGCAATTCTCACAAAAGGGCTACAATTACTTGGGGCAAGGAGGGGATGTGAATGGGGAAAAGTTTCACTATTCTTATGTCTATATGTGGAATGAGACCCCAAAACCTCCTTTTATATGACAAAAGGATGGTTATTTGGTTGGGTGATAGGCTATAGGCGGTGGATTAGTTGGGAAACTACCCAATAGCCCGTAATCTCAACGAATTCCTTACAAATTTTTATTTTTTGCAACTTTTTCAAGTATACACGGGCTGTAGTGGTGTTGCATGTGTATGTATGTGGGTTGTAGTGGTGCAACAGGCATATGTATGCGGGCAGTATTGGTACAGGGCGCGTACATCTTCAAAAAAGGGATTTTTTAGAAGAGCAACTCAGTGATGGCTTGGAAAAAAATGAAAGTAAGAGGGCCAAAGGCCAGGTATGCATATATAGATACATTTAGGGTTATAACACTGCTACAAAAAACTGATCTTTATTCATGCTTGAAAACTTGTAAAATTGAAAAATGTTGGAAATCGTGGTTGATAAGTGGATGAGCATCTTGTGTTGATTTGAAATCATCTCCAAGTTGTGATCTAGTCTTGGGATGTGTGAAACCATTGAAAACTACAAATTGGATACATAAAGATAGTTGTAACTGTTTACAAAAATTATGGTAATTTTTATAAAATAAGTTTTAAAACATGCTCGTGCATACCTTATCATGCATTTTCTACAAATTTCGTCTGCATATTACTCAATTTTCCAGTTTCTACAAAAAATCCATGTCTTAGAATTTTTAATTCATCCTCATCTGCTTGAAAATGTCGTGCAAATATCGTCCCTGGGAATGGTTTGCTACAGCAAATATGGTTGTAATAGCACTTTCGGTAGCTACAAAAAATCATTGTAATTTCAAAGAAGAAAATAAATAAATGCATTGACTTTGCTTCAAAAAAATTCAAGTTCTACTAATGGAGTTAATTCCATCCTTCTCAAGCTTCGACAACACATCATCAACATTATTGTTCATTGTTATTTATACTCATGTTCATATTCCCACACGCTGGGAATTTATTGTACATTGGTTGGTTCAGGAACATACTTTAAGGTAGAAATGATGTTGTTTATTTGTCCTTCTGATTAAATTGAAGTGTGGCATGTGGGTTGATGTCTGAGTGAAAAATATCCTTCAGGGACACTTGATTTATTATCATACGAAGATTCACAACCAAAATTTTTCTTCTCTTGAAAGTTTGAAACTCCATGTAGAAGTAATGAAACCTTCAACCCATGAATTTATGGATCACACAATCAATGTGGGCTTGGAATTTTCTTACTTGGATGTAGGTGGTTCTAGATCAACAATGAAGGAGGAGAGTTGGTTTGGTTTCCGTATTGTCAATGATGAGGTGGATCATCCCAAATGAGAAATGATAAGAAAAAAGAATTGATGCATGTTGTTAGTTGTTCATATCCTATTGATTCTACGAACATTGAATGGAAAGGACATATCCATCCCCCCCCTAACACTTGAAACCTTGCATGTCCTCATGCATGTGAAGTAGGGGAATGAGTATCTTTATGGAGATGGTTTCCAACAATTTTGTGGCAGCATGATCAAGGCCATTAGGCTGCAGCAAGAATGAAAATATTCCTCATACCTACTTTTGCTCCATCCTTTCCAAACTCTACTTCTTTGTGCTTTTGCATACTTTGTTAACTGTCTATCCACATTTTGTAGCCTTTGAATATCAACTCTATTTGAATTATGTTCTAATGGATTGAATTTCCTCCTAGTATTTTCTATCTGCCCTAAATTGAGAGAGAGAGAGAGAGAGATGCAAGTGTGTTTTGTGTTGCCATAGAATGTCAGTTCTAGAGCCACAACATGTACTTCAATAATGAGATTGTTTGCTCCATCAAAATAGGTGCCATGCTCTTCTGAAATAGTATATGGACATTGGCCCTTATTTCTTATGCCATCGGAGTTGAAATAACTTTCTTCCTCATTCAAACCATCAAAAAGCACACCATCTTCTACAGAGGAAGAATAATTTCTACCATTGCTTAAATATATGTACTTCCCCAACCATGAACCATTATTAATTCTTATATTCTTGAAACAAAGTTTTTTCCCATATCTAATTATGATTAGGGGTTGCAAGCTATGTGAAGAATTCCCTTTCAAGTTATCCTTTCACATCAGACGTATTGTATTCTCGCATCCTTCATATGTAAAATAGTCCACATCATAGGCATCTGCAATTAGTTGTCGATGTGGAGATCAAAATACAATGTCTTCTTTTTTCTCATAGAGAGATGCATTTAGGAGAATATGATCATGAATGGTGACTAGATCATTTTGTATGTCCATTTCTTCCCCCTGCCGATTGATTATGCCCAGTGAAGGCACAAAATATTGACCTGCAACAAGCAAAAATTCCAAAAAAACAAGCATGCGTGCTTGTTGCATCCAAACCACAAATGCTTGAGAGTTTGTCTTGACTCTCCAGTCCATAACTAACATAGTTAGTTTAGGAATTTTTTATTTGGTTTTCTCCCCAGACTCATTATAACGTCCATCATCCTTAACATGTGTCATAGACCCAAGCATTAGGCACATCTCAGGCTCCGTACTAGGTCGCAGATCTAGAACTGACAATTTCAATAGTGCGACATAGAGATCTATTTATGAGATCTTCGACGTTCTATATGCAATCTAAAGTTGTTGTGGATCCTTTAGATCCAAGTCTCATGAATCTCTATAACAAACAAACTACAAAACAGAGCACAGATCTCAAACTCGTCTGCAACTACAATTCTAGGAAATATCAGCTTAAAGAATCCATTGTATCCCTTATATTGTAACATCCCCGGCCACCCAGGTCGGGCCATGCTACTCCAGAAAATGCTTTTATGCTCTAACACCACGTTGTGACATCCTTAGCATCCAAAAATTTTGAGTTGTAATGAAATTAAAAACATATACACACAGATACTCTTGCAGAACTTTATATATATAACTTAAACAGATAAATACATATTGTAAATGCACAGATTCATACGGAAATTATAGTAACCATATACATGCAGAATATAAATGAAATGCCCATAAATATAACACATAAATAATAATGCAACATATAAATTAACACACAATTGACACTTATCTTGGTAAAAATATCACCAACTGTGTGCATACCTTCCACGAACCTCCCAACATTATACCACATTGCTTATCACTCTCAGCAGTGGGTCACCCCCGAGTTGGGATTAAACTCCACCCAGGTAAAGGGATTCCTAACCAGTATGATGTATCATAGACAACGGGAAAGACTCTGTGATAGGTGCCAACTCAAACTAACAGCCTACAGTCCCTCATTCCCCACATGCATGTCCCACCCCAGGAAGTGTTCCCCTTCTCTGCTCAAAAGTCCCTCGGTTGCCCCACTTCCTTTTTGGGATTCAACAACAGGTCTGATAGGAAGTCTCGGAGCCTTGTAGTTGCAGTTTAGCACCTTCGAAAATCAATTCCCAACAATTCTCTCACCTTGAGAGATTTCTCACGGGCCTGACAATCCACCTCTTCAATATCCCATGGGCCTGACAACCCGCTTCTTCAGTCCAGCTCCCAATCTAACCAGGTACACAAACAGGTATGGGTACGGAAACAGGTTTAGGTACCGTGACAGGAAGGTATGGAGGACAACTAAGTGAGTGCGTGAATGATCGTGGAATGAATGAATGGATGACTGAATGATCAAAAAATGAACTAAGTCCAAACTATATGTATGCATGTTCCAAACTTTACACTTGTCATGTTGGGAGCTACTTTGGCCCACTTGTCCCCATCCTTAGAACTTAGGATAAAATAATTTTCCATACTTTATGATTTAAGGAATATTAATATAATATTCCTTTTTGGCTTAAGCTCCCTAGCTTATCCCTTTTTCTTAAATTTTATCCCTCCCTTTCCCTAACTAGTGGAGTTTAGTCCCCCATACTCTTTTATCATGGTCGGTTTGTGTGCAATGATGTATTATATTAATGATGAGACATATACAAAAATAGACTCACTGGCCTTTATCATCTAGGCTCTCTGGCCTAATAAAAAACATAAGCCTCCTAGCTTATAATAACTGGCTCACTAGCCTATAAAATACAACATACTCCCCGACCTCAAAATCGCGCACACATAAGTTTGTTGTGTGCGGTATCTTGGAATGTGCAAACTTCATCATTTTATTGTGCAGTACATGCATGCACTATACCATGGAAGGTGCATACAAAAATGATGTCAAACAACTCACCATTTTACATACATTTGTATTTACATTTACAATTGGGTTCAGACTATGGGTATTACAATCCCCTCCCCTTATTTATGCACTGTCATCAGTGCATTATGTACACATATACAACAAAAATTTCAAAAATCCTCAAAAATATGCGGGTATTATGCATGTATTGCATCTTCATGATCCCAAGTAGCGTCCTCAGGACCGTACCAGATCCATTGGACCTTTACAAGCCCTATGGCTCGATTCCTGAGTTGTTTTATTTTTCAGTCTAGAATGCATACCGGATGCACTTGGAAAGCGCCTTCTTGCTCCACCTGAATCACATTCCAATCAATAACATGATTAGCATCAGGTATATATTTCTTTAGCAATGATATATGGAATAAATTATGAGCAGTCATAGATGCAGGTAATGCAATCATATAAGTTATTGGACCAATCCTCTCTAGGATTTCAAATAGCCCACAATACCGAGCTGCCAACTTGAACAATTTCCCAACTTCATGGAACTTATGTTGGCCTTCACTTTCAAGAATACATGGTCCCCAGCTTTAAATTCCCTATGAGTTTGGCCCTTATCAGCATAGYTTTTCTTGATGTCTTGGGCAACCTTTAAATTTTATTTTATTTTCAACATTTTCTCCTCCATTTCCCTGAGTAAATCTGGACCAACCACTGCTCTATTTGTTGGGTTATCCCAACTTACYGGTGTGTTGTACTTTCTTCCATAAAGTGTCTCAAATGGGCTCATCTTTAGATATGCTTGGTACCCATTGTTATAAGAAAACTCTACTAAGTGTAGGTAGTCTTCCAATTTTRATGGTKTATCCATCACATACATCCTCAACATATCCTCAATCACTTGATTCACCCTCTTTGTTTGTCCAWCTRATTCTAKATGATAAGTTGTACTAAAATTCAAATTTGTTCCAAATCCATTAAATAATCCTTTTCAAAAATTTGAGGTAAATTTTGGATCTCTGCCAGACACAATTGTCTTGGGTATACCATGTAATCAAGCAATTTCTCTCATATAAATATCRGCAATGTTGGTTGCTTTGTGAATGAKCTTTACTRGCATAAAATGGGCAGCTTTAGTAAGTTTATCCACCACTACCATGATAGAATCATGTTGCYTGTTTGTTATGGGYAKTTTGGTGATGAAATACATTATTACAACTTCTCATTTCCACTCAGGAATGGGTAATGGTTGTAGCAACCCAGYTGGGTGTCTATGTTCATCCTTTACCTTTTGACATTCCAAACACTTGGCAATAAAATCAACAACTTCTTTCTTCATTCTTGGCCAATAATATTGGCTCTTAACAACTGCAATAGTTTTCCGATAACCTGGGTGCCCAACATAAGGTACATTATGCATTTCTCTCAATATCATATTTTTCAATTCATGGTAATTTGGTACATAAATTATGCCCCTGTACTTAAGAATTTCATCATTATCTAGCTTATATTCTTCAATTTTCTGCTACAAATTTCCTTGCTGTAATTTTTCCACTAATTCCTTGTATTGCAAATCTAATTTTGCAGCCTCCAAAATTTTGTCTTTCAAATCTGATTGGTACATGCTAATGGTTGTATCATGCAATTCATGCACTCTTATGTTGACTGCATCAACCACTTTGTTCTCTTTCCCCTTGATATGCTTTATATCAAAGTCATATTCACTGAGAATTTCTAACCATCTGTTTTGCCTAGCATTTAGAGTTGGTTGATCAAATAAATATTTCACACCATTATGGTCTATCCTCAACTCAAACCTTTCCCCCTGAGGTAGTGTCTCCATTTCCTCAAGGCATGCACTATGGCTTCCAACTCCAAATCATGCGTGGCATAGTGTCTTTCAGGCTACTTCAACTTCCTTGATTCATAACATATAACAAACCCATTTTGACTGAGGACTCCACCAAGTCCTTCTTTGTATGCATATGTGCATACAATGAAGTCTTCATTTGTGTCTGCAATCCTTAGTATTGGAGCACTTTTTAATAATTGTTTCAAGTGTTGGAAACTCTTTTCACAATCCAATGTCCACTGAAACTTCACACCCTTCTTTTGCAAGGAAGTGATTGGGTGTGCAATCTTTGAGAATCCTTCAATAAATATCCTATAGTATCCTGCAAGGCCCATCACTGATTTGACCTCTGTCACATTCTTCGACGCTAACCATTCACTAATGGTTTCTATCTTATCAGGATCCATTGCTATCCCATCCTCTGAAATGATATGTCCCAAATAATGAATTTTCTTCTGATAAAATGGGCACTTGCTCAACTTGGCATACAACTGATGCTCTCTTAATACTTGTAATACCATCCTCAAGTGTTGTTCATGCTCTTCCTCTGATTTAGAATATATAAGAATTCCATCTAAAAATACAATGACAAACTTATCTAAGTATTCTCTAGAAATACCATTCATTAAACACATGAATACAGCTGGTGCTTTTGATAATCCAAAGGGCACCACTGTGAACTCATAATGACCATACATTGTTCTGAAAGTAGTCTTGTTGATGTCTTCTTGGATAATATGTTTGCATCTTTCAGTTGATCAAAGAGATCATAAATCATTGGCAAAGGATACTTATTCTTCACAGTTACCTTGTTCAACTCCCTAAAGTCAATGCAAAGTCTCAATGTCCCATCATTTTTCTTCACAAATAAAACTGGGGCACCCCAAGGTGATACACTTGGGCGTATATACCCCTTCTTCAAGAGCTCTTCAATTTTGGTGTACTCGTCCTGTATGGAGTCTTGGTTACTAGAGTTGCTCCTGGCATCAAATCTATGGAGAAATCAATGTCTCTTTAAGGGGGTAATCTTGGTATTTCCTTAAACACATATTCAAACTATTTTAGGACTGCATAATCTTCAATATTTGACACCTTATCTTTAGGTGTCTCTTCCATATGTGTTGAAAATATTTGACACCCTTTTCTGTAACATTTCTTTAGTTGCAATGCTGAAATTTATCTAATGGTTACTTTCCTCGGAATTCCCTGCACTTTCCTTAGGTTCCCTTCCTCATCCAAGCAACTAAATTCCTTGTTATGACAGTCTAGGATAGCATGATGTTGGTCCAACCAATCCATCCCAATTAGACAGTCATAGGAACCTAAAGAAAGATTTTCAAATTTTCCCTGGTGTTCAGTCCATTCATGTCCATAAGACATGACTTAACCATCTCTTTAACTTTTCTTTTGGCTCCGGTAGCCGGTTGCACCAACCAAGATTTTCCATGCTTTCTTCTTGGAAAATGAAAATTTGTCGCCATCTTAGGATCTATATAACTATGACTAGATCCTAAATCAATTAAAATAGCAATGGTTTGGTTGTCAATCATACCTTCCACTTCAATCATTGAATGATACTCTACTTGCTTGTTGTCCAGGGTTGCATAGATCCTTGGTACATTTATGCCCATATCCTACACTATCTCAGCTTGTTGTACATTGTGAACAGTCCTCACTTTTTCACCTCTGTGAGGACAATATCTGAACATATGATCTCCTTTACAACCCCAACATTGAATAGGTGGTTGCCTTCACCTTTGACCCCCTGTCTCAATCATTCCGGGTTCTCTAGAAGTTGGCAGTCCCTGAGGATTATTTCTAAAGAATGGTGGCTTAGTTCTCTTCTTCCTCTAATCCATCTTGAATTTATTTTTGTCTTCCCAAGATTTTTGGAAATTTGGCCTTGCTTTTTGCTGATCATATAGGCATTTAGCTTGCCTTATGTTCTCCTCCAATGTTTTGGGATCATCATATTGTATTTTTTCACTGATGAATGATTGAAATCCACTCAAATACCTATGAATATTAACTATCTCAACCTTGATGAAAGAAACATACTTCAACAGTTCTAAAAACCTTCTTTCATATTCATCTATAGTCATACTCCCAAGCTTGAGTTCAAATAACTCTTTCGTTTTCTTGTCATAGTATCTCTTAGTCAAGTATTTCTTCTCAAAATACTTCTTGAATTCCCTCCAAGTAACACTTTTCTCTTTAATGTGTTGCACCTACACAAGTTGATCCCACCACATGGATGCTCTTCCCTTGAGTTGATAGATGGAAATTCTTCCTTCTACATGAGATGAATAATCATGCAATTGAAAATCCTTTCTCATGCCCAGCAGCCATGTCTTTGTATCTTCATCCTTCTTGTGCTCACCATCAAATGTAGGAGGTTTGATTTTGTTCATTTCTCCTCGTAGCTCATCCACACCAAGCCCCTTATGCTTCCTAACAGGGGATGGACTTGAGTTGTTCTGTGCCCTCTTATTGGAATTCCATGAGGAGTGATGGCGATGCCTGTTAACACTTCTTGTTCTTATTTTCTCATCAGGAGACCTGTGACTTTCTGATTTGCTTGAGCCACTCTCCTTATCCAATTTCTTTTCTATTATGTTCAAGCTCTACATTAACTTCATGTTGAAGTCCTCCTGTTCCTCCTTAGCTCTCATAATCCTTTCATTATCATCTTTATGGATTTGGACATCCTTCTGCAAATTTTTAATGGTCTCTACCATATTCATTTTTTCATCCCTTCCTTCTCCATGTCCATTGGAGTTTGTTCCTTCAATGCCCAAATGGACATCCATCCCTCTGATCTCATCTTCCTGGTTGTAATTCCCTTGTGCATATTCCATTCCTCTAGACTCTGTGTTGATATTGATCTAATATAGTTGTTTTTAACTCTGCAAAATGTGCATCCAACAAAACTTTGTCAGGTTAACTAACTCAACAATTTCATGAAAAAAATATGAACCATTATGGTTCAATAATATATCAGAATTTTTTCTTCTGATTTCCTGAAAAATTGAATTCCCAGATCAATTTATGGGTGAATATTTATATTCTGATTTCCAACATCTTTCCAATGCCTACTCCCATGCTCAATTCTAAGTCTTGAGCAGAAAGTTGTGGTTATTTGAAATTTGCCCATTAATTTTTATGTTCACACTTCAACTTGGCGCAACTCTGCGCTGCAATTATACATTTTTGCACCTACTCCATTGGATTTTTCATAGGAGTTCAATTGGGTTTCTTCATATACATATTTTGGATAATCTTTCCAAGTTTCATCTCTTTCTGGGTTCTAGGCTACTAGTTACAGCCTGCTGAAGTTCTAGGCCAATTCATGTTTTTGGTCTGGAATGCTACAGGTACCTTCTTTGTCATATTAAACATCTTTAACATGCCCAAAAATATAATTCACCTCTATGAATGTCTTCTATGGTTCAATATCTTTCCATTGACTACTCTTGTGCCTCAATCTGATTTTGGAGCAGAAATTTATGGCTCTTTGAAGTTAGTTGGGCCTTAAAATTTACCCTCCATTGTTTGTGTTGTAACTTTCTCATAAAAGCTCTGTTTGACAAACGGCTTACACCATTAGAAATATCTCTCTAGGATATTTTATTTGAGATGCAAAGACAAAGCGTACCTTGGTACACTCTGTTATGTTCTCGTGTTTTTTGAGTAGCTAAAAATGTTGTTAAGGGCCTCAAAAACACATTGCAAAAAGATGGCCTTCAAACATTATAAAACATCGCAGAAAATCGTTGGTTTTATGTTATTGTTCACCATCCAAACGACTTCGCGTGAAAAAATTTCAACTTGTACACCCATATATAGCATGTGCAACAACGCCACAAGGTAACTCATGCTCTGTGCATCTATAACTACCGTGCATCACTTCTCTGTCGCACCAATAACTAGTGCGCACTCTTTTGTGTCGCGCGTCAATATCCACCGCGCACGATTTTAGTTTTTTCACTAATACATGTTGCGCGCAAAAAAAAAAAGATTGTCGCACGCCATTTTTGAGTCACGCGCCTTTTACTCTACGCGTTGCACCATGCCAAAGTTTAGTACGCCCCCATCGCGCACCAGTACTCTGCGCGCACCATTAACTAAATTGTTGTGCGACAACATATACCCACATTGCACGCACACCAACAAACTTTGTCTACGTTCTTTTAACATTGCGCAAACCACACACGCCATTAGTATGTGTGTGCACACTGTGAACGCCAGTATTATGCATGCACCACTCAATCTGCACCGCGCAATGCTAAATTTAGCACATGCACCTGCACGCTAATATTTTCCACGGAACGCCAAATTTTAGCGCGCACGCACGCCAATATTTTCCGCGCAGTGCCAAATTTTAGTGTGCGCACCAACACGCCAATATTTTTCCGCACAGCACCAAATTTTAGCGTGCGTGTTTGCACGCTGATATTTCTCCGTGCAGCGCCAAATTTTAGCACGTGCACTCGTATGCTAATGTTTTTCCGTGCGTGTGCCCGCACGCCAATATTTTTCCGTGCAGTGCCAAATTTTAGCACGTGCGCTCGCACACCAATATTTTTCCACATATCACAAGATTTTCACTGCGCATCATGCGTTTTTAGTGCACCCACCTGCGCACATTCATTTTTATGCGCATCAATTCCTCGTGAATTCCGCTCCAGAAATTGGGGATTTTTCCTAACTTTTTCCCCAATTTTTACCATAGACATTCTGCAACAACGAAATTTGTTCAATTTCACCCCGATAACACCAGTTCAACCTATGCAACAACAAATCGTTGTGGGTTAACATTTCTAGAATGAATTTTTCCCAAACTCAATTCACAAATTGAGAACTTTAATTACTAATCTTGCTCCATCTGTCATGGCTTCATTGTAACTTCAAATTCGACCAATTCCAGGTCTGAATTTGCTAGAACAGATATTAAATCAATAATATCTCACCACTTGGCCGAATTTCTCAATTTTCCCATGAATTTAAGAACAGAAATTGGGACTTTTTCCCAATTCCACGCAATTGCTTCTAATTTTTTACCATGGATGCTCTGTAACTTGAGATTTGGCCACTTCGAAATCAATTCTCTATAAAATTTTGCTTCAACTCAACTTGCTCGGCCCATCCAGGCTCAGTGTTGAAAATTGAAGCTCTGATACCATATTGTAACATCCCCGGCCACCCAGGTCGGGCCATGCTACTCCAGAAAACACTTTTATGCTCTAAAACCACATTGTAACATCCTTAGAATCCAACTGGGCTATGCCACATAAAAAATTTGAGTTGTAACGCAATTAAAAACATATACACACAGAGACTCTTGAAAACTTTATATATATAACTTAAACAGATAAATACATATTGTAAATGCATGGATTCATACGGAAATGACAGTAACCATATACATGCAGCATATAAATGAAATGCCCATAAATATAACACACAAATAATAATGTAGCATATAAATTAACACACAATTGACACTTACCTTGGTAATAATATCACCAACTATGTGCAGACCTTCCACGAACCTTCCAGCCTTAGACCACACTGCTCATCACTCTCAGCAGTGGGTCACCCCCGAGCTGGGACTAAACTCCACCCAGGTAAAGGGATTCCTAACCAGGATGATGTATCATAGACAATGAGAAAGACTCTGTCACAGGTGCCAACTCAAAATAACAGCCTACAGTCCCTCATTCCCCACATGTATGTCCCACCCCAGGTAGTGTGCCCCTTCTCTTCTCAACAGTCTCTCGGTTGCCCCACTTCCTTCTCGAGCTTCAGCAATAGGCCAGACAGGAAGTCTCAGAGCCTTGTAGCTGCAGTTTAGCACCTTCGGAAATCAAGTCCCAACAATTCCCTCACCTTGAGAGATTGCTCACGAGCCTGAAAACCCGCCTCTTCAATATCCCACGAGCCTGACAACCCATTTCTTCAGTCCAACTCCCAAGCTAACCAGGTACACAAATAGGTATGGGTACGGATACTGGTTCAGGTACTGTGACAGGAAGGTACGGAGGACAACTGACTGAGTGCATGAATGATCATGGAAGGAATGAATGAATGACTGAATGATTGGAAAATGAACTAAGTCCAAACTATATGTACGCATGTTCCAAACTTGGCACTTGTCATGTTGGGAGCTACTTTGGCCCACTTGTCCCCATCCTTAGAACTTAGGATAAAATAATTTTCCATACTTTATGATTTAAGGAATATCCCTTTTTCTTAAATTTTACCCCCCCTTTCCCTAACTAGTGGATTTTAGTCCCCCATACTATTTTGTCATGGTCAGTCTATGTGCAGCGATGTATTATATTAATAATGAGACATATACAAAAATAGGCTCATTGGCCTTTAGCATCTAGGTTTTCTGGCCTAATACAAAACATAAGCCTCCTAGCTTATAATAGCTAGCTCACCAGCCTATAAAACACAACATATACGCAATGGTTCCCCGACCTCAAAATCATACGCACATAAGTTTGTTGCATGCGGTATCCTGGAATGTGCACACTTCGTCATTTTACTGTGTAGTACATGCACGCACTATACCATGGAAGGTGCATACAAAAATGATGTCAAACAACTCACTAGCTTACGTACATTTGTATTTACATTTACAATTGGGTTCGGCCTAGGGGTATTACATATATCATTCACAAATTTAGGAAACCGTGAGCAAGGAACCCAAATGGGCTCATCCTGCACAAAACCCATGTGGCAGATTTTCAAGATTCTCCTTCATTTTCTTGCAATTGACCCTAAAAAACTACCTCTTTGTTATGGAACGAGTTTCATAAACAGGTCGAGGATCCTTCATTCCTGAGATCCACCAACATTTCATCTTCCAACGAAATTTAGTGAATAAAGAATAGACTGTGACTTGGATATCTCTTCTTGAATTTTATTTGCACTTTCCTTTTCTAAAAACCTCCATGATTTCATGACTGGAAGCATGAAATTGGGATCTGATGCCTGATTTCTTGCAACTAATCGAACTTTGACCGTAGAATCCCAACTTGATGATGATTCTTAGAGCTAGAAAAATAGGAGAGAAACCATCCTGGAGTGATGCTTGAAAAAACATGTGTCCTTAATTTCTTCTTCAGGTGGTGTGAATATCTCAATCAACAATCATGCCCTTGTTGGACGATTGGTTTGGACAGTTGGTTGTCATTGATGTCAACCCTTGGATAAGTTCAGAAACCCTATGAATATGTTTGATATTGATGGTGATTTAGTTGTCATTGACCGAGTGGTTGATGTCAACAAATGTGATGGGTGCATTTGATGAAGTCTACATGAATCCCTGAAGGTGTTGTTGTGATACTCGAAGTTGGTAGAGGAGTATGGACATGAAGGACAGTGTAAATGTAGGTAATACACTCACAGATGGATATTCCTTGTCGAGTCATTTCTAGTGATATGTGGTACACCACTTGGTTCCTCACGGTTAGGGATATATGGCCTTGTGAAGTTGGAAGCCTCGAAGAATGTTCAAGAACCCCTAAGCAGTTACAAGTCAACTAATGAAAGGGTAAAGTGGTTGTAACAATAAATTCAAGAATCCATAAGAATAAGGAAAAAGGTTACATA
>SNQJ01S0236850.1:0-11691 GCA_010110895.2 Picea sitchensis | reverse complement strand
CTTATAACCTTTCACACCATCTTTATAACCAATAAAGATACACTTTTCAGCCTTTTTATCCAGCTTACTTCTATTTTCCTTTGGAACATGTACATAAGCATTACAACCAAACACTCTAAGATGTTGAAGAGAGGGTTTCTTTCCAGACCATACCTCGTGTGGAGTTTTATCATCCAACACTGATGAAGGTGATTGATTGACCAGGTAACATGTTGTACCCACTACCTCTACCCAAAATTCTTGTCCTAACCTAGCACCGCTGAGCATGTTCCTTGCTTTTTCCAGCAGTGTTCTATTCATCCTTTCTGCAACTCCATTCTGCTGAGGAGTGTATGGAATAGTCTTCTTCCTTTATATACCACACTTCTTACATAATTCTTCGAATTCATTTCTGCATAATTCTCCACCATTATCTGTTCTCAATACCTCTATTTTCTTATCTGTCTGATTTTCCACCAGAGCCTTAAACTCTTTAAATTTATCAAATACCTCAAATTTCTTTCTAATAAAATAAATCCATGTGTTCCTTGAAAAATCATCTATGAATGAAACATAATACATAGATTTACCTAGGGATGGTATAGGAACAGGTCCAAACACATCACTATGTATCAACTCTAAGATCCCCTTTGCTCTTGTAGCACTAGATAGAAATCTTACTCGATTATGTTTAACATATATGCAATGTTCACATAAATCAAAATCCATAGTGAAATTAGACATGCCTTCAACCATACCTTTATCGTGTAGTGTTCGTAGGCCCTTTTCTCTAATATGCCCCAGTCTTTGATGCCACAACATGGTCTTCTTTTATGGGATAGTATTTGTCTTGTATCCTTCATTTCTCTGCTCAGGGACAACATAACTATTACACCCATTAGTATAAGTTCTTCCCAACAACTTGTATAGAGTTCCACACCCAACTCACCTCATCAACACCATTTCTCCTCGTACTATCTTGCAAGTGCCCTTTCCAAATACAGTATCCACTCCTGCATCTTCCATATTGCTTACAAATATTAAATTCCTGGCTAGTTTTGGAATGTTCAGAACTCCAGGGAGAGTTCTAATCCTATTGGATTTTAGTAGAAACTTAACTCTTCCACGTCCCAATATTTTTTATGTCAAGTCATCTCCTAGGAATACATCACCACCATCATATTTTTCATATTCAAAGAACCACTCCCTATGAGGAGTCATATCGTATGACGCACCTGAGTTGATCAACCATACATCATGGTCTGCATGTGTACTTGTAGATGTCAGGTAAACATCACCTCCTTTTTCAGTGGAGGTTTTCGGTTTTATGAAAGAGGTAATATCAAATCCCTTTGGTTTTTCAACCTTCTTAGACTTGCAATCTTTCTTATAATGCCCTGTTTTACCACACTTCCAACATTTCCTCAAAGATTTTCCTGGAGACTTAGATGTACCTATAGATTTAGATCTCCACCCTGAAGGCTTACCAGGGTTCCTATCTTAGGTACGCCCTATTACAAATAAAGCATCTGTGCGGTGACCATCCATGATTTTTCACCTCATCTCTTTAGATAACAAGGATGCAACTACATCCTCATACTTCAATGTAGATTGAGTGGTACTACCTATTGCTACAACCAGATTATCCGAAGAGTTTGGCAAAGAACATAACAAATTAATACACTTATCTTCCTTTGCAATCGTAATATTAACAGAGCCAAATTGACTTACCAAAGTATTAATGGAATTTATATGTTCTTTCAAAGAATCTCCATCTTCCATCCTAAGATGATACAGCTTCTTTCGAAGAAACATCTTGTTTACTAGGGACTTTGATTAATACAAATTCCCCAACTTATCCCATAACTCCTTGGTTGTAGATTCTCCTGAGACATTAAACAACACTGAATCTGCTAGGCAGAGTCGAATAGTACTCCTTACTCTCCTGTCCAACTTCTCCCAATCTTCCTTCTACATACTAGTAGGTGGTGTACTAGTAGTTTGTGCACTGGTAGGTTGTGTGCCAGTTGTTCGTGTGCCAATAGGTTGCATACCAGTTGGTTGTGTGCCAGGATCCACAATGATCCATTGTTCTTTCTCTATAAGAAGGTCCTCCATATTCAACTTCCATATCTCAAAGTTTTTATCGTTGAACTTCTCTATCTCGATTCTAGAAGAACTCGCCATTCTTCTTTCTGCACTCAAATCACCACTGCAAAAGCTCCCACTAAACCCAGGTTTATCACAGACCCAAGATAAACTTTATCTATCAAAACTGAGCAAAACCCTCAACAAAAAAGGCATCCCTCTAAAGCCAAAAATGAGCTTTGATACCACATGTAATATTTAAACCTATGAAGTAAAGAAATGCATATAGATTCTTAAGAAAAATAGAATTTAATCAATGGCTCATTCACATAGTACACGGAGATTTATACTAGAAACCCACAACCAACAAAACCTTTCTCTTCATTATATTGAATTTCACCATTCACTATACAATATATACAATGTTTTTAGGTATTTCATAGATACCAAAACCCTAATCCCTAAAACTGGGATTATTTTTAGTAAACCGCTAAAAATAGCAAAAACCGCCCAAAAAAAAATAATTTTGGGGCACGTCCCTGAACCCCGTTGGCCTCGGGCTACACCCGGCACCGAATGTTGCGTGTAACTAGAGGGGGGCATACCTCCCCCCCCCCCTGGGAAAGCACCCAGTGCACACGATACAAACAAATCACTACTACGAGTGATTGTCGTGCAGTTGTTGAATCTGATGTGCCCACACACACACACATGCAAAGAATATAACACATACCCAACATGGTGACAATATAACACATATAACACACGGTGACAATACCAATGTAGCATCTAGAATCCACTCAACTGATCAAAATGAAGTGAAAAATGAAGAGAATATTCTCCCTAGAGGAATATTCTTCCTAAAATATAGGAGACTGAATAATGACTAATAAACATAGGAAAAACCTTAGGAAAAATAAATCCTAGGTGTGTGTGAAGTAACTCCAACACCCACCCTGAACATTGCTATGGTGAAAATAAAGAATGGGTCTCAGAAATGAGGACATGTTAGATACCCAAATACAAAATATACATTGAAATAAAGTGAAGAAAGAGGGAAAACCTCATGGGAAACCCCCTCCCCCCCCCTACCTCAAAGTACATTGTATGTAAAAAGAAGAACTAATACTTTCTAGGTAACTTTATCCTTCACTCTAAGATGACTTCGTAGAGAATGGAACTTCAGCTCAGTGAAGGTCTTGGTGAAGATGTCTGCAGTCTTTTCTGCTGAAGGACAAAACTACATGTCGATGATCCCCTCATGTACTAAGTCCCAAATGTAGTGAATGTGGATCTTGAAGTGCTTTGTCCCCTACCTTTGAACTAGATCTCTGGAGAACTTCAGAGTGGTCTAGTTGTCAAAGCATATGACGAACGTTTGATGAAACAGAATGCCCAACTTACTGAGAAAATGTTGTGGCCACATAGCTTGAATGGTTATGTTAACTACCCCTCTGTACTCTTCTTTGGTTGGAGATAGTGCAATAGCAACCTACTTCTTCCTCGACCAACAGATAGTCTTGGAACCAAGATTGAGTAACCATATGTGGACTTGTGATAAGTGTTATCACCAACCCAGTTAGAATCAGTGAACCTGATGAGGTCCAATGTAGAGTATGTTGCATAATGAATCCCAAAGGTGATAGTTCCCTGTACATATCAAAGGATACATTTTTCATCCTTCCAATGTAGTTCATGTGACTCCCGCATGAACCTAGAGGCTTCCCCAACTACATAGGATATGTATGGTCTGGAGTGTGTGAGATACAACAAGCTCTCCACTCGTTGTGTGTACAGTGTGTTGTCAACCAGTGGAGTGTCTCCTCCATCCTCAAGTCAAACTCCTGATAGGAAAAGAGTCAAGGAGATATCATGCATACTTGGCCTCAGACAGTTTGATTCCTGATGCATTCTGATTGATCTCAAGTCCAAGGGATAAATGTATTAGACCCATGTCCGTCATCAAGAACCTGTCGTGTAGAATCCTCTTGACTGTAGAAATCACTAAAGTCGAGCAACCAGTGATAAAAAAATCATCAACATATAGAAATAACAGTAGAATTGAATCAACCATCCTAAGCATGTAAACATTCGGGTCCGATTTACAACATACAAAGTTTTGTGACAACGGGTAGGAATCCATCTTGGAATACCATTCCCTTGGACCCTTCTTGAAGCCATAAAGAGACTTCTTTAGTCGACAGACCAAAGATGAATCTTGCATAAATCCATGGGGCTTCTCCATATATATCTCCAAGGATGATTTTAAGGATGGAAATTTATTTTAAAATGTAGAAACCTTGGCGAATCTTACTAATCCTTCATATGCCAACTATAAAATGTTTGGCGATATTTTTGTAAAAACATTCAAATTTCTAAGGATTTTATATAGTTTGTATAAAATTTTGGTGATTTTTAAGGTAAAATAATTTTATCCTATAGAATTTGGGTGAATCATTTTTAGAATAATGAATCATTTTTTGGGAAAAACCATGGAAAATTATCTCATGAGAGAAATTTAGCCCCTAAAATCATCCCTCTATATCTCCTCGGAGAGATCATTGTGAAAAAATGTATTCTTCACATCCTTTGATGGAATTACCATCCCTTGAATTTCACAATGGAAAGTGCCAATAATTTTTAATCCATATTCACTACTAGAATGAAGGTCTCGTCATAGTCAATGCCATGCACCTCTTGAAATCCTTTGGAAACAACCCTGGATTTGTATATGCTAATTTGTCCATCCACTATGCTCTTTGTCCCGTAGACCCATCTACACCTGACAAGTTTCCTTCCATAAGGAAGGGGTACCAATTCCCGAGTCTAGTTCTCGAGGAGGGAGTTGTACTCCTCCTGCTTGGTAGATTCCCAAAAGGGATTTCTAGCAGCCTCACCATAAGAGTGTGGATCTGAAGACTCAACCAAGAAAATATGCCTGGGTGGAAATGGTTCAGTGGAAGTGAGTGCAAGAGGAGGATCCTCAAAATTAGATCAAGTCCTCTTAGTATCATCTGGATCACCAATAAGATCCCCTGCATCCTGAAGAGTAATATGGGCCCACTTGGGCCTCTTCTCTGGCTCTGGATCTGCATCTGGATGCACTGACTCTGCATTTGATTGTACTGGCTCTATATCTAGACCAACTAAATCCTCTGAATCAGAAATCTCATCTAAATAAGATTCAACATGTGTATTCTCATCATCTCAGAAAGGTGGAAGAATAAAGGTGTTTTCATGCGGCTACCGAGGTACATGCGAGACACTTTCCTCGAATTGGAAACTTCACTCAATAATGAGCCAGTTTGAGGAAAGTTCAATAAGTCTATATCTCTTCACATCGTTGGGGTATCCAACAAAGTTACACTTTGTGTTATGTGGATCAAGTTTCTTTCTCTTTTCAGAGGTAATCCGGGCCCATGCACGTGAATCGAAAATACAAAAGTGGGTCACTTTTAGTTTGAGGTCACTCCAAGCCTCATAGGGGGTCTTATCCTTTATAGATCTATGTGGAGATATGTTTTGGATGTAGGTCGCACAATTAAGTTCTTCGTCCCATAATATTTATGGAAGTGACTTTGCATGTAGCATGCAAGATTCCATCTCTTTTAGAGATCTATTTTTCCATTCAACAACTTCGTTTTTCTACGGAGTATAGGGAATTGTGTGTTGCAACTGAATCCTTGCCTCATGACAAAGAATATGTATCTCATGTTTGACGTACTCTCCCCCATTATCAATTCAGAGGATTTTGATTTTCTTTCCGAACTGTGTCTCAACAAGGGATTTGAAATCTTTGAGGTGTTGAAAGACCTCTGATTTTTGCATGAGAAAGAAAATCCATGTGAAGCGTGAAAAATCATCAACAAAAATGAGCACGTACCTTGAATTTATAATTGATGGATGAAGAAAAGGGCCTATAATGTCACTATGGATCAGATATAAAGGACAGGAAGTTGTTTGAGTCTTTCCTTTGTCGAATTTCTCTTGAGGGTCTTTTCCAAGAACACATACTCATAAATTCCTTTGGAAAAAGGGATGTCTCGTAGAACATCAACCTATCCCTGCTTGCTAATTTGTTGCATATATATGAAATTTAAATGCTCGAAAATTTTCTGCCACTACTACTTTCATCAACATGGGTAAGTAGTAAAGTAGAATCTGGTTCAATAAATTCAGAAAATGTATACAATCTAGATTGATGATTTTACCTTAGATATAGCAACCCTCAAATTGGTTTGCATGTCAAATATATCCACTTCATCAGGTGTGAATATGAATATCTTTCTGGTGCCTTAATTTTCCATCTGATATACAGAGAGAAGGTTGACGAAAAGTTTGGGAATGTGCATCACATTCTCGAAGCTTTCATTTGTGAGTTCAATCCTTCCTTTGTCGATGACCTCCATTGGAGAGTTGTCCCCCATCAGAATGGGAGGACCTTTTCTTGAATTCAATGAAGAATAGATTTCTTTTGTGGAATCCATGTGGTGTGATGCTCCTGAATCTATGATCCAAGCATTGGGAGAGGATTTGATAGAAATCAAGGTATGGCTAGAATTGCCTTTCTTGTGATTCTGATCTTCTATCTTCATCTTCTCAGCACCCTCGGGGATGCGATATCCAAGTTTATTTTGTTGAATTATTTGAGTCATTAGATCTATTTTTTTATGCATACATGTAGATTATGGATGGAATCCTTTATGGAAGTATGTGCATTTCTCCCCTTTTTTTCCCTTTCCACCTTTGGATCTTGAGGCATCGATGAAGGGTTTTGAGTACCCTTCTTCGGATTTGCATGTGCTTTCCTTTTGTATTTATCTTTAGATTTCTGATATTTATGACCACTACCATATTTCACAGTAAGTGCATGCTCCTTTGGGCCTTTTATTTTTCCCATGTTGATGAGCTTGGTCTGCTCTTGTGTCAGGGATTCAATAAATTCCTAAAGAGAAGGCATCTTCTAGGTGGCTCTAGATGAAAATTTGACTAAATGGAATGTGGATACAAACATTGAGAATTTAGGACCAATCTTGGAGAGAATGGTGAGAACCATTTGTTTCTCCTCCTTAGATTTATAAAACCCACAAGCCTTTATTTGTGACAACAAATCCTTATAGTTTGTAAGGAAATCTTGGAGATTGTCAAATATTTTTGGATCAAATGTGAGAAATTCCACCTTGAGTATGTATCCCCTCATCTCATCCTATTTTCTAAATGTTGGCCCTTGGATATGAAAGGAAGTGAAGATTAAGGAAGAAAGGTGAAGTACAAACTGCGCGGAAGGCACATTGACTGAGAATAGTTCGAAGTGGTCAAAGAAGCGGAAAAGAAGGAGAGAAGAAAGGAAAAAATAGTCGTTAGAAGAGAATACCAAGGAAGACAGATCAACAAGGAAAGATGGATGATGGAAAAATCAACAAGCAGAAGAAGACGTCAGCGAGTTCTTTGGAGCACCTCGTGGAAAAGAAGGAAAGACAGGATGGTAGAGCCCTTAAAGCAAGGGTCAAGTTGACATAGGGTTTTGGACCTAGGGTTTTGGATCTAGGGTTTTGACACCTAGATGTTTTCCATGTAATGTATAAATAAAGGTCTAGTAGAGTCGATAGGGTTGATGAGTAGCCGGTTCATAATATTGTGGTTAATGGTCACTGATTTTTTTCATGAGAGAGAGAGAGAGAAGGATATTGTAGAGAGTCTATATTGTAATATATTCAGTTGGATGTGAAAATCAAACCTGCAACTGGGTGCACAGAGAGGAGAGAGAGAAATAAAGAGAGAGATATGCAAGCTAAGTGCATAGATAGAACTGTATGTTTCCATTTATATATCAAGAAACACAGTTTTGTGGATGTAGCCCTAGGGAGAGGGTGAACCACGTATATCTTGTTGTTATGTGTGATTGATGTTGTGTTATTTCCATATGTTATACTATTATTGCATTGTTGTGTTAGATCTGAGATATAACTTGTGAAGTAGGCTTAAGTGAGATAAATAATAACTATATTTTTGTGTGTTGTTACCCTGGATCCACTTTGCATTTCCTTTGGTTGTAGACAACTATGTCCTGCCACCTCCTATTGCTACTTCGAGTGAGACTACATCTTCTTTGTAGGTTTTTCCAAAAGGGCCAGTAGTTAGGGCTTGTTGGTGCGTTGTTAGTGTTGAAACCTGGGTATGCCCTTGTGCCAACAAATGGTTCTGTTGCTTGGACCGAGATATTTTTGAGGGAATGTCAAGGTGGTTTCCATCAAAGACAGAGACTCAGAAGTGGATAGAAGAACAAGAAAGGGACTTCACTGAAGCTCAGAACAAGAATCCTAGCATTAGTACAAAATATTGGTTGGGAAGGTATATCTTTACCAAAATACATGAAAATTTCTTTGGGGGAGTTCATAAGGAGCTATATGAGTGGTTAGCCAGATTAGCAGATACCCAATTCGAGATCAAATATATACCACTTATAGTTTGAATGTCGGTGTTGATCAAGAATGTCAAGAGAGTTGATAACGCCGTGTCAAGAGAAGTAGAACACTAGTTTGATAGCACCATTGGAGGGTACATTATCAAGTTTTATATTGACAAAATAGAGTCATATAGCCAAGCAGAGAGATATTTCTTTAAAGGACCTAGAGGAAACTTTTTACACTTTTTGAAGTTGAAGACCAAGATGTTATTGCATGAGAAGAATATCTTGAAGATACAGTAATCGGTTGGATTGAAAAGATAATGTTCAATAACTCAGACAGCAACAATGACATAGAGGTTGGGCATATGTGCAGTGGGAGAACCTTTAGAGAGGTTCCTCTGGTGAACCTATTTGAGTAGAGTCATGAGCCATTGACACAGGATGAAGGGTTCTACAATGGAGAAGAAGAAGAATTATTGAACGAGGAACATTCAAAGTCCGCCAAGGCAGAGGAAGGGAATACTGAGGAACATCACCGAGAAGAATCAGAGACTTCAGGGACTTTGCCTGCTGTCAAAGTAAGTACTATTAATCCTCCTGTTATTTGAGCAACACTAAGTAACTAGAGTAGCAAGAGTATCATAACACTCTGAGCACTATTACCAGTAGTTCAGTACATACTCAATCAAGAAGCCTAGGAAGATCTATGGTAGATGAAATGAGGTTACCTATATTTAGAGGGGATGGATATGAAGATCCTAAACAACATTGATTCTTATGTGAAGATGTATGGATTATTAAGCAATTCAATGATGAACCTGTTAAGAGAGCTTACTTTAGTACTACCTTGAGAGACCGCGCACTGAGCTAGTACATGAAGTTTGTTAAAGGGAGTGTATACCATAAACCATTGAACGATATGAAGATTGCGTTGAGTGAAGAATTCAAGAAACCCAAGTCGGAGTCGTAGTGCATTACAGAGCTAAAATAAATTAAGCAGAGAATAGATGAACCTGTTTGGGAGTTTGATGAGAGCTTTAAGACCTTGACAAGTCGTTTGAGTTTTCAAATTCTAGACAAGCAGAATAAGGAATGGTTCATTTCTTCCATTTTACCACACATCATAGTTCCTCTAATGCAATAGGAGGCCGCTTTGTAGGCTGAGGCACTAGAGATTTCCATGAAACTAGAATCAACCCCTATGGGAGAATCCAACTCAGGTATCAGTCAAATTTTGAGTTAGTTAACTAGCTTATCTCTGTAAGTCAAAGATATGAAGAAAGAAAATGGAAAATATAAAAGAGAAGACATATGGTGCATAAGATGAAAATCAGAAGGAAATGATAAGGAGCATTGTCCCCTATTTAATGAGTACTTGGCATCTGGAGCTTCGATCCCTAATTTGAATCAGGTTACTCTACCCTGGTGTGAGGTATGTAGAAATAAAAATCACCTTGGTGAATGTTATTACATGCAAAAATATGTCCAGACACCTACCAATATTTACTACACATTTTATAAATATGTGGGGAATGATGGGAATGACTGTAGGTCTTATCACCTCTTGCATGAAAGGTCAAGAGATACATATAGGATTCAAGGAGAGATGGAGCAAGAGGGAAATGCTACACAGTTTAAATACCTAGGAAGAGGACGAGGTGGAGGTATGGGTTGAGGTTGAGGTTAAATCATTTGTTATAATTACACCCAGCCATGTCATTTGGCAAGGGACTGTCAGAACCCTTGTACCACTTGCAGCTACTGCAACTCATTTGAACATGTTATTGAGGATTGTCCAGCATTGTTAGCGCAACTTCAGGAGAGACAAGGAGGAAACCAAAAAATCCAATTAATATCAGTCGAACCTCATGGAGAGAATCCCAGAGTCATCATTGTTATAGGAGAATATAGGGTGACTCCCGAAAAGACTACAGAAGGGTCAAGAATCAAAAGAGTTGCAGAGAAGACACAATTGTTTGATCCAAGGAAGAAGAAGCAGACATTTGAAGAGGCAAGAAGGGAATTTGGAGGAGAACATGCTTCTTTATTGAAGGCACAACTAGAAATGAGATAATGGGATGCCTCTGGCATTCGATCAGTCTGCATCATGTCGAGAAGGAAAATATGTAAGCAATCTTGTGGCGTTCTTGTATACATTTATTAAATTAATTAAGGATGAAAGAGACATAAAAGAACTACAACACTTGATCAGACAATATAAGATAGGAATAATAGACCTTATGCTGAGTAAGGATGTGAACCAAGTATCTAAGAAGAGGAGAACAAACAAGGAACTACACCTTAATGTTGAGATTGGAGACTATGCCATAGATTATTTGGTCCTCGAATTGGGATCAGAATTCAATGTGATGATGAAGAAGACCTGGGGATTGATGGGAAAACCTAAGTTGATTTATTCCCCTATCAGGCTTAGGAGATGTGCTAGATTGACCAGGGAAGTTCGTTGGATTGGCACATAAGTAAATAATCTGCCCACATTTGATGGTTTAAATTATTTAGAAACATTCTTATTGGAATTTGAAGAAATTGTACCAGTACAACAGAGGTTGTTAGCACTGAATGAATCCTTGAAAGAAATTCCAACAAGGTGGTGGGGAACACGCAAGAAGAACATCGTGGAGTGGGTCCAATGTCACACTTGATGACAATGCACTTTTTAGAACACGTCGAAGGGTGAAAATTTTGATACACGGGTCATATTTTTCTGAATGACCATGTGAAGATTTGTGAGGAGGCTTGGGGAAACAATCCTAAAGAACAGTGGGTGCACAAATTCATTAACACTTTGGACACTATGCCCATTAACACTTTGGACATTGTGCCTCACCAGAAATAATACCCTACGAACTAGCAAGCTAGGGTTTAAACTTGCATGGAGATCATGACCTTAAAGAAATCACTCTTAACCTATCACCCTCAAAAATCAAACCCCTTTTTCACATACAAGCATGGAAATGACCTACTAACCTTTTTACTGATGTTTGGTGTAGATCCTCTGTTGCGCTTTGTCTGCTTGCTTGCGCTGCTCCTTCCAAAGACAATCCTGCAATCAAGACAAAACACTACACATGCATGCTATTCTTCTACTTGAGGGTTAGAGATTAAGCATAAATCGAATAAAACATATAAAACTCATGCATTGGGACGGGAAAAGTATTCTTTTATTAGTCTCAAGATGAATCAACTTACAATAA
>SNQJ01S0236848.1:0-13794 GCA_010110895.2 Picea sitchensis | reverse complement strand
TGTACAGTCTACATGGGGTATAAACATGGATGAAAACAAATACCTATGAAGCAAGAAGATAATCAGGATACACAACCAACAATCTCCCACT
The DNA here is from genome assembly GCA_010110895.2 of Picea sitchensis. Lineage (NCBI taxonomy): Eukaryota > Viridiplantae > Streptophyta > Pinopsida > Pinales > Pinaceae > Picea > Picea sitchensis. The sequence continues at coordinate 13,703 of SNQJ01S0236848.1, read as the reverse complement.
TGGAGACTCATCACAACAACTCCATTTCTATTGTACCTACTAGACTATACTCCACCTTGGACCTGGAAATTTTCTCATCTTCACCTTCATGCTTGAAGACCAACTGAAACTGAGTAGGAACTCAATTTATCCCTGGTTACTTTCTTTCTTAACATGTCTACAAGATTCTAGCTAGTATGTATCTTTTCCAACTTCAAATGTCCATCTTCCAAGACAGATCGTATGAAATGGTACTTGAGCTATATATGCTTAGTATTTGAATGGAAGGATGAGTTATTTGAAATATGAATGGAAATATCATTGTCACAGTACAACCTACTATTCTCTTACTTCTTTCCAAATTCCTCCATAAACCTCTGTAACCAAATTATCTCTTTACTAGCCTCTATAGCAACAACATACTTTGCTTCTATTTTTGAAAGTGCAACAACCTTTTGCAGTTTTGAAATCCAACTTACTATTGTTACACCTACAGTAAAATTATACCTTGTGGTGCTCCTCCTACTATCTTTATCACCTTCCATATATGAATCAACATATCCCTATAAAACAATGTCTGAACCTCCAAAACATAATGCATGAGTAGCAGTACATCTCAAATACCTAAGAATCCATTTTACTACCTCCCAATAGTCTTTACCTGGACTTTTCATATACCTTCTCACAACTCCCACTACATGTGCAATATCTGGTCTTGTGCAAACCATCGCATACATCAAGCTATCAACTGCTAATGAATAAGGGACCCTAGACATGTATTCTATCTCCTCTTGTGTCTTGGGACACATTTCTTTAGTTAATTTGAAATAGATGGCCAAAGGTGTACTAATTGGTTTTGCATTATACATTCTAAACCTCTCCAACACCTTCTCTATGTACTCACCCTGAGACAATGTCAATTTGCAATTAATCTTGTCTCTTGTTATTATCATACCAAGGATTTTCTTTGCAACACCCAAATCATTTATCACAAATGAATTAGCTAATTTCTTCTTGAGAACATTTATATACTTCATATTCGACTATGCAACAAGCATGTCATCTACATACAATAGAAAGATAATATAGCTTCCATTTTCAATTCATTTAAAATAAACACAATAATCAAAATTACATCTACTATAACCTTGTTCTGTCATAAACCTGTCAAACTTCAAATACCATTGTGTCAGAGCTTTCTTTAGGCCATACAATCTTTTCTTCAACCTGCATACCAATTTTTCCTTCCCTTTGAACTCATACCCTTGTGTTTGTTGCATATAAATCTCTTCCTCCAAATCCTCATGGAGAAAAATAGTTTTTACATCTAACTCCCCCAAGAATTAAAATAGTCCTAATTGAAGTCATCTTAACAATAGGGGAAAATATTTCATCAAAATCTATACCTTTCTTTTGTGCAAACCCCTTTACAACAAGTCTATCTTTGTACCTCTTTTTTCCTCCATCTTCTTCCTTCAACTTGTAAACCCATTTATTCTGCTATGCTCTTTTTCCTATAGGAAACTGAACCAAATCCGAAGTTTGGTTATTTACCAAGGAATCCATTTCCCCTTTCATGCCTTGCTCCCACTTCATTTTAGTGTCTACTTGCATTTCCTCTTCATAACATTCTAGTTCACCATAATCATTCAACAATAAATAATACAATGAAGTAGAGTATCATTAATAGGGTATACTTAAACTGGTAGATATTCTAACAACACTTGCAGGAATTTGAGGTACTTGTTTCTCTTGTTGTTTTACATTTTTATTTTCTAGTACCTTTGGAATTTCTTTTTTAATGATTTCATCAAGCATTGTGTATTCTGGTTTTTCTTTTTCCTGTTTCTTTCCCTACAACTGATCTTTGTACATGAACTTCTCATTGAATATGACATTTATACTCATAATTATTTAGTGATTTTCATAATCCCATAAGAGATAACCAAAATCATTAACATTGTATCCAATAAAGGTATAGTTCTTGGATTTCGCCTCAAGCTTTGTTTTATTTTCTTTATCAATATGGAAAAATGTTTCACAACCAAAAGTCTTCAAAAAAGAATAGTTTACCTTTTTACCTGTCCATGCTTCCTTTAGAATTCCACCATCCAAAGAGATTGAAGGTCCTCTTTTTATTAAGTAAACAACAATATATACAACATCTTCCCATAACTGTAAGGGAAAAAGAGCATGAAATCTCATACTCCTTGAACGCTCCATGATTGTCTTGTTCATCCTTTCTGACACGCCATTTTCTTGTGAACTTCCTGGAAATATATTCTCTCTATGAATCCCATGGTATGAACAATAATCATAAAACTCCTTGCTACAACATTCACCTCCATTTTCTGATCTCAGACACTTCAACCTTTTTCCTGTCTCATTCTCAACCAAAAATTTTCATTTATGAAAAGTATCAAAAACATCAGATTTTTGTCGAATGAAATAAACCCAAGTTTTTCTAGTTGAATTATGAATAAAATTAACATAATAACGAGAAACACCAAGATATGATACCTGATATGGTCCCCATACATATGTATGCAAAAAATCTAACCTTTCACTCTTCTTTTCTTTTCCAACTCTGATAAATCTGACTCTCTTGTGTTTTCCATAAACACAATGCTCACATAAATCCAAATCAATTTGTTTAAGATCTGGCAACAAATTTATTTTATGAAGTATCTGCATCCCCTTCTCACTCATGTGTCCAATCCTATGATGCCAAAGAGATGTATCCACTCCTATAGAATCTAAAGAGATAGAAGATTCAATATTACCAGTACATAAATACAATGTACCTACCTTATCTCCTTTTTTTATCACCAGTGATCCTTTGGTGACCTTCCAAAGATTATCTGTAAATATGGATATACAAACTTCACTTTCCAACTGCCATGCTGAAATTATATTTTTCCTTAGATCTGGAAATGTCTTACCTCTTTCAACAAACATTGGTTTTGATGCAGGAGCATTGTCAGCAAAGCGCACGTGGGGAGACAACTCAGCACCCTAGCACACATTTTGAGTTAAATTTGAATTTTAAGAGTTGGTGTATCATCTAAATATTTTGAAAGGATTGCAAATTTAAGAATATATTTAATATCTGGGGGCTGAATGATCGCGTAATATCGTGAGAAGATCATATTTTCCTTTAGTTAAATTAATTTTGACACAAATATGGAGCTTTCACCCTTATATGTCTGTCACAGACATTTATTGTAATATGACTTAAGTAGCTGTAATATTTTACTTCGAGAAGATAGATAGTCAAAGGAAACCCTAGGATCCCTCTTGTATAAGTAGATGCATTGTACACCCAAATGAGGTTGCTGCAAATTAGTAGGAGATTGTCGTGATTTAGTTATTGCTAAATTTTAGTTGTTGTTGTTTATCATAGATGTATCCATTTACATTTGAATGAATATAATAGAGGGATATTGACCCAATGCGTTGTTGAGACAATCGAAACTCTTGAAGGTTAGAGTTTGACTGGATCACAGTCGTTGGCTGTGGGAGAGACGAGAACCGTAGGCCTACCCAGGCGAGTTCGCGGTTCGAGGTTCGGAGGAATAGTGTTGCAACTATTACCAAAACAGTCGAAGACTAAAGTCTGAAGCTCCTTTAAGGGTTTAGCCCCCAGTCATATCCCAAGATCACATGTGGATAAGGGCTAGCGAAAAGGAGATAACACCGAAAATTTCAAGATTTTAAAGCACTAAGGAAAGGGGTATGTGGGTACCATATGACCCGTGCCTAAGGGGATAAAAGGGCATGTGTTAATTAAATTTGGGGCCAGCAAGGTCTCGAGGAGATAATTCAACTCAAGTGGTTAAATATCCTTGACCAGGAGGTCGCGCAACCCCGAGGAGAGAAGGGGGGTCTGCATCAGGTTTCCATTCCTTTTCTTTATTTTTACCTTTCTCAGTCCAACAATTTTGCATGGTGCATCATCACCCAAATGAACCTGTCCAAAATCACCTTGAACATAATCTAGAAAATGTTTCCTATGGGGTGTGGCATGAAATGAAGCCCCTGAATATACTACCCAAGACTCAAAAATATTATCTATAGAAATAATCAAAGTATCTTGTAACACATTACATGTTATATTTTCTTCTTAATTTTTCTCCTACTATCCATCTCTTTGTTTCTTTGGAGCTATGTAGTCTTTCTTCAGATGTTCTTTCTTCCCATAGTTCCAGAACTCTATCTTTACCAGTCTAGATTTGGATCTTCCCTTCCTAGAATTATTGTGGTTCCTTGATCCCTTTCCTCTATCATTTTGTCTTCACCTATTCTCCATGTTTAACGCATTACCTGATGTCTCACCTATGTTTTTTCGTTGCATTTCCTTGCTAAGGATAACACCAACAACATCATCAAATTTTAAAGTGTTTGAACTAGAGACAAAGTTACTTACAACCATGACCAAGCCGTTCCAACTTTCTAGCAATGAGCACAAGATTATAAGAGCCCTAACCTCATCATCAAAGTCCACTTTTGCATAACTTAGTTGAATAGTAACCATATTAAATTCATTTAAATGATATGCAACGAACCCACCTTATGACATCTTCATATTAAATAATATCTTCATTTGAAATACCTTATTGGACACCAAGGATTTTTTATAAAGTTTATCCAATGCATCCATTAACTCCTTCATTGTATTTTATTTTGAAATATTAAAATCCACCAACGTTTCCAGGCTCAACCATATTGTTCCTGGTGCCTTTCTATCAAGAACCTCCCATTCTTCACTCTTCATGGTCGTTGAATTCTTTGTGATTCCACCCAATGGTAGGAATAGATCCTTATTATATAAATAATCTTCCATCCGCATCTTCCATAACTGGTAGTTTTGGCCATTAAATTTCTCAACCCTAAACTTTCCATCTTCCGCCTTTGCTCCCACTTGAACCAAGAACCTTCTTTCCTTGCGATTTACCTTTCTCTCTAATACTAGTTGTTAGAAAAACAGGATCACGGAGCAATAAAATAAAAACAAATATGGAAATAAAACACAAAAGATACACACTACAATAGATACACAGATATACATGGTTCACCTAGTGTGGGCTACATCCACTAAAGAAATTTCCAAGTCCTTCCTTTATTATTATCCAACAAATGAAGGGATATAACCGACAACACACCCGCTATAACTTCCTCTTCTTTATCTCACAGTATCCTCTCTCAGAATACAATATTCACAATGATTCATATCCACAATACATTTCCCTCATAAAAAAAGCTTTCCTTCTAGGGAAAAAATCTTAACATAACTTCTACAGTCATATTTGTGACCTTATAATGAATAGTCTAGATTTACTATGAAATTACAATATACATTTACAAGGAAATTTTCCCTTTGGAGAATGAGTCCCCGAACCCCCTGGATAGGGGATGAGACCCCCAAACCCCACAAGGAGGGAAATCCCCCCATGCAACCCCTTTGCGTGGAGGGTTTTACAGTATTTTGGGGTGCACAATCTTCATGGCATATAAACATTAATGAAAACAAAGACCTATGAATAGGAAGATAATCAGGATCCACAACCAACATTGGATTGGCTACAGGGTTGTTCTTGCATAAGCAAGAGGTTATGATGTCAATTGTGTCTTAGGTATGGACCAAGGTTAGATATTTAACCTTTTATTCATATTGAACAAGAAAACAAGAGAGAAGAACGCTCAAGGAATGAAGGTTTTCCCGGTTTGGGTTTCCAGGGTAAAATCTCCATGTACTGTGTGATTGCTTTGTCATTTATGTTCTTGATTAAATTCTTCTTATTTTCTTCTAGGTTTATTGTGGAAGTGTGTCTTATTTCCTGGAAAAATGAGCATTGAGGAGGAAGTATACATAGATAAACCTTAGGGATTTGAGGTACATGGGAGGGAGTCTCATGTGTGTAGGGTTAATAAATCCTTGTACACACTCAAACATGCACCCAGGGAATGGAATTATAGGATTGATGGATACTTATAGAGTATGGTATTTACCAAAAGTGACGACTATCCAAACTTTTACTTCATACTTTTTCAGGTGGATCCACTCATCTTGGTTCTGTACGTTAATGATCTATTTCTCATAGGTGTAGATGGGATTATTGCAGGGTGCAAAGAAGATTTAGCTATTGAGTTTGAGATGAAGGACAATGTCTTGATGCATTATTTATTTGGATTAGAGGTATGGAAGAAATCGAGAGAGATGTTCCTTGGTCAAGGGAAGCATGCAGTTGATATCTTGAGGAGATTCCAAATGGAGGATTGTAAACCAATGGAAACACATATAATTACCAATATGAATAAGGTGGCAGCTTCATATTCAAAGTTGTGGTTTCCATGATATACAGGTAGTTGATAGGGTCCTTGTTGTATTTGGTCAACATCATGATATAATTTTTTTTGTTGTGAACACCTTGAGTCATTTCATGGTGGAATCGAGGCAAGTGCATTGGATCGCAACAAAAGATGTGCTCAGGTACTTGAGAGGTATAGATGAGTATGGATTAAGATATCTTAGAGGATATGGAGTGGAGTTGCAGTGATATATATAATATATTGGGAAGGGAGTGTAGTAGACATATAAAGAACCTTAGGGTGTTGTTTTAGCGTGGGATCAACAATGATTACATGGTTCAGTAGGAAGCATAATTTTGTAGTAATTAGTTCAATAGAGGAATAATATATGGTAACGAGTATGGCTACATGTGAAGTTATTAGACTTCACAAATTTATTACAAGTTTCTTTGGTCAGGAGTTGGAGCCTATGGTGATATAATGTGATAATCAAAGTTGTATAAAAATCTCAGAGAATCTATTATTCCATGACAAGTGCAAGAATATTGAGATTAGATACCACTTAATCCAATATAGGATCTAAAAGGGAGTAGTAAGGCTTTAATATCTTTCCATAGATGAGCTGGAAATAGATATTTTGACCAAAATCTTGGAGAAAGGGACATTTGTGTTCTTCAAAGATAGACTTGGAGTGGTGTGGAATACCTTTCTCACTAAGAGGGAGTGTTAATGCAAGTAGCATCGGGTCATTATTTCCACATAGGCTTGGTGTCTAGCATGCAGAAGTCGTCCAAAGCCTTCTATCTTGGTAAATATACTTTAATTAAATGATTAGTAAAGTAAAGTATTTTTATTAGTAAATTGAGTTATTTTAGGAAATTCTAAAAGTTATCATTTAATATTAGTAATTAATCTCAAGTGAGCTGAGAAGTAATCTCAACCATTAATCACTTTAGAGATTAGAAATAGACAATAACTCAATATTATAAAATCAAGGATAGAGTAAAGGAGAAGACACTTGATATGATTTGTGTTGAGGGATTTGACACAAAGAGGATTACGTCACGAAGGACTGTGATTCAAGAAGATATCAGATAGGTCAAGGAGAAGAGAGAACAAAGGTAGTCATAGGTGGGTTTCAATAAAGTGAAGCCACAAGAAAATGTTGCACCATACAGATATTTTCGTACAGTATTTTTGTACGTGTACATGGCCTCTAGTGGATACATGAACATATACACAGGTGTGTAGAAAGGAGAGTCATGTTTACCTATAAAATCATGCAGATCTAGGTCGTACGATGCAACAAAATTTTCCAGGTTTGTCTACAGTTGTATTTCTCTCAGTGGGCCATTATCCTTGTTATGGGAACCCTGATTTTAGCATAACAAAATTATTCTCAACACTTTTTATCCCTCCAAGGGTTTTTTTAGGGGTATCTACCCAAAAATATTGGTGTTTATGTATGCATGATCCAGTTTCTAGTTTTTTTTTCACTATCTTTATTTGAGTTGAATATTTCAGCAGTGTATTTTATTTTGTGAGCTGATAATATGATTTGCAATAGGGAAATCACTAGATAACAAGATACCTAGGTGCTAGAGTAAGGGGTTTTCAACAGTAAACAAACTGTGATTTGAACCCACCAACTTAAAATCAAATAATGTATTTTATGTCCTAATTATTTCTCTTGCATTGAATATTATTTATGTAAGCTTAAAAAACATATAATTTTACTTAAATAATGTTAAACTAGAAGGAGAAAGTGTGTTATCATATGACTAAGGATAAAACCATTTTTTCTACTCTTAATGAATATAACACCAAAAAAATATGTGTTGGTTATGATAGATTTCTTAGTGTTGTAGGGTCTTGAATAGTTCAATTAGATGATAATAATTTCAATAATCTATTATGTGTTCCAAGTTTTTTCTTCAACCTTCTATTAGTACATCAGAGTGCTCATTCAGGTGAAGGTAAAAAAATAGAGTTTTCATCTCACCAAGTTGTAATCAAGGATTTAAAATATGATAAGCATGTTCTAGCAACTAGAATTGTTCATGATATCACTAGGTTCTACAAATTTGAAAACTTTAGGTCATCACCTTTTCCAATAGATTTTATTTCTCATAATGATGGTTTGAGAAAACCTTGGCATGAGAGGTTTGGTAATCTAAACTATCATTCATTGAAACAATTATGTAGTCAAAATATGGTGACTGGTCTTCCTCTCATTTCTTGTAGAGATGGTGTTTGTGTCGGTTATTGTTTAACCCCCTATGATATGGGTTAAAGTTCACATAGAGAAGACACCCAAATAACTGACTCTAACTGAAAAAATAAGTTCAGGACATGTTACTAACTAATTACCAATGAACAAGAATAACATCTACTTGGGTTGTGAAGTTTGGAAAAGACTCCCCTTGCAAATCCCTGCTCCAATCTCTCACTCCAATGATTTTCTTGTCAAACTGCACACAAAGAGAGATGATGTTGCAAAGAAGGTAGTTATAGAAATTAAATCCTAACTACATATACTAACTAGGATAAAAATGTCAATATTACAATAATCAAATGAATATAGTTTCTATAAAATAAGACTAATAACATGTCAATGGGATGGAAATGAGAGTTCTCATTTATTATGAACAACAAGTAACATGAAAAGAGGTGATTATACTATATACCTAAGGTATTCAAAACAAACCGTCTATTTCAGATCAAGAGTAGCATATGACTAGCCAAAGGTGTTTTTTTAAATATTATGAGGAATTTTGGGGAATTTTGGTCTGCAAGAGGGAGATGGATGTGGGACTTAGGAAAATAGTGCATCTATGCATATGATCTGATAAAATATTCTATAACATATGCCCCATAATGTGTGACGTTATAACGGAATATGATGGTTGAAATACATTTTAAAATTAAGGAGAAAATTGCATAGTGGGCCTAGGAAAAGTTCACCGAATACCGAACCAGAACAATTCTTGCAGAATAAATCAAGTATGATATTAATCTCTTCCCGAGGTAGGCATACACATTCTTAGGAGTGATGAAAGCATGGCCTCCAAATAAAATATAATGTGGATCCCTCAACTATGTATATAAGTAGTGATCATGGCCTTGAATAATGAGTACATAGTGGATCCATGTCAAAAGAGATCATAGCCACGAACATATACACAATGGATCTATGTCTCAAAATAAGAGGGGGATAGATAGAATCAAATATATGAACAAAATGATCCTCCTCAAGTGTTAATTTCATGAAAAAGAGTGGTATTGTCCAATGCAACTCAACGAGGAGCATAAAAGAGATGATTCTACTATAGACCCGAGGTATTCAAAACAGACTGTCAATTGTACAAATCTACACCATGTGAATAAATGATCTGAATTCATATATATATAACACATTTTGATTATATATCATTGATGTATACCATTAACAAATGTAAGATAACTATCTATACTAATAATGGGCATCAGTACATTCTAGAAAGTGTGAATGAATGAGCTAACGTTGACACTTATAGAATCCATCGATCAAGGTACAATGATGTATTCCCACTATAAATAGAAACAAAATCCACCACTAATGTCTACAATCCCCAAGGTAATAAAAAGACTCTAGATCTATATCCCAAAGAAAATGAGCTAGAGGCGATGGGAAGAGATCCACTGGAAGGAGCGACTTAAGGCATCACCCAGCATCCAACATGAGGAATAGAAAAAGCAAAAATATTTTAAAAGAATCAAACTAAATATCGGATGGACACAACACTGCGTATGTCTCTCGCATGCACTCAATGGATTATTGCATGGAAGAAGCCCTCTAAGAAATGGCCAATAATAAAAACCACTAACATAGATGGGGAATTCCACCAATGAGGAAAATGGAAACTAAGGTACTACACAAATACAAAAGTGTGAATAGAGGTCTTAACATCGAACACATGGGAAACCACTCAGTGAACGACAATTGATGAAATCCCATCTACTGAGTGCAAGGCAACCTATAAATGATGAAAATAAGCCCAAGGTGCTACTCTAGGTAAAACTTGCAAAGCAATGAGTTTTCATCGATAAGAGCTGACTCACCAACAAGAATTCAATAGGGGCCTTCCATATTGACATGAGTATAAGATAAATATTCTTGTTGATTTTGAGAAGTACTTGACAACGAGAAGGCTGACATGAAATGTCAAGAATTTTGAGGAATGGCCGACGTAGGATAGAACTTCCCTTGAATGTAAGCATGACACATAAGTGACTTCATAAACATAGACTCAAGAATGAACAATGACATAAGTCTGTGACAAAGGAAGCATAATAGACTCTTAATATGGACTGGAATAATAACTAGTCGAAGGAGTAAAGAATCAATGAACAAGGTTTTGTTTCCTAAAGCCATACTAAAACTAAATTTGTTGAGACAAAGACTCAAAAATAGTGCTTGGTTCAAGGACAACATGATTGTTCATAAACATATATTGAGAAATTGACTCTTTCACATCCTCTTTTTTTATGTTTGATTCTTTTGTCTTTTTCATATTATAAATACCAAAAAATAATAAAAGAATTATATGATACAGTGGAGGAAACAAATTTCATGGGAAAGAAAACTATTTCCAGGCATAGGGAACATACATATGCTCAATGCAAGGAATGCATGCAAGATATGGAGACTTGGAGGAATGTCTCCTCCAGGGATACAACTATCAAGTCACAAAATAAATAAGCCAAAACGTTAACAACTCAAGAGGATGTATAAGCAATAGGATACCGACCATGGATGATTTTAGGGGCTAAATTTCGCTCATGGGCTAATTTTCCATGGTTTTTCCAAAAACGAGATTTTTTATTTTAAAAATGATTCACCCAAATTTTATAGGATAAAATTATTTTACCTTAAAAATCGCCAAAATTTTATTAAAACTATATAAAATCCTTAGAAATTTGAATATTTTTACAGAAATATCGCCAAAGATTTATAGTTGGCATATGAAGAATTAGTAAGATTCGTGAAGGTTTCTACATTTTAAAATAAATTTCCATCCTTAAAATCATCCCTGATACCGACAACAATTTCCAGTTGACATTGGGCTCAAAAGAGAAAGAAGGAAAATGCAATGCAATATTACAACTTAATCCATAAATGTGGGAGCCTCGTGTGTATTGGCTAGAAAAAGATTGACAAGAAATTATAATGCTTCATTGCAAAGGCATGGTGGGACTAAATAGGGCTCCCAAGCCTACAAAGAAGTTTAGCATGGGCACCAAAATGGCCAGAAAGACACTAATTAGGGAACCCATGAAAAATGAAACCTCAACCACATAAAATATGACACCTGTAATCAACTGAAAAGGTTTGTGTCACAACTTAGTGGGGTTGACCCTAAGGTAGAGATGAAAATGATGACTATGCAAAGTTCTCTATCATATATTCCACAATGAAAATAATACATTCCAAAGAGTCAAATGCGGGTCCAAATGATGGAAAAATCTTAAAGAACTATTTTTCAATGTCAAACCTAAAAAATTTTAAACCCACACTCCATCTACAGGTTAAGGATTAGTACTTTCGATAAAATAAATCAACAAGGACTCCAAACTATGTAAAAGTGGGTAAGAAAATTGTTTAAATAATAAAAAATTCACATTTTACCATATCATTTTCATTTTATCTAGAATGGCACTTTGGTGGAGAAAAGAAAAATCCTCAAATTTTAATGAAAGATTGTGGAAGCTACATCCATTGAAATCAGAAAACCAATAGGACTAGGTAAGTGGTCATTTCCTCCTTTTCAATTTTCACCATTCCATTTTCTAATTTAGTCAAATTTTGGGCTTGGTAAGAATTTTTAAAGTCACGAGGGGTGCATATGCTCTTACCCTTCTCACATGTAGCATATATGTTGCATTATACATACCTATCACTACAATAGGATGTGTATATACGTGCATGTTCACATTATAGGGCACATATGAGGTCGTAAAAGTGGAAAAATACACACTAACCTCACCCATTTGACTTGATGCAGAATGGAAATAATTTGGAAAGAGAGAGAGAATGAATAAGTTGATAACCAAGTAGTATATGACCAAGAGGTAGTGGCTATGCTTCATAATTGCAGTTTAAGGAAAATTTTCACCTTGGGAAACATGAGGGCACAAAAATAATTATTGCAGGCATTGGTGGGATATTGGAGCCTTGACCATGATGTATTTACATTGGATGAACAACCTCTGAAAACTAAGGTTGAGGACACTTGAAAATAGAAATAAAGTAAGAAATGAAGAAACTGACTTCTCTCAGGTGAGACAACACCTAGAGGCCATCAAAGCAAATCCACACACTGCGTTTTTATTAAATCGATTGAGGAGTACATTATATAGGATGATATTCGATTTAAATGGTTGGAACCAACCTCTAACAAATAGGATCTAAATAAAAACTAATATCCATTATTTCTAAGTCTCCCCTTTAATGGAGAAAGGATTGACATCCACACCTAACATCTCCCTAAAAATTTCAAATTTTATCTTCCCAAGAGGCTTAGTGAAATTATCAACAACATTTTCACTAATATTACAAAACATTAAACAAATGTCATTAGACTCAATCTTTTCTTCAACAAAATGAAACTAAGTATCAACAAGCTTTGTCCTTGAATGGTAAACTGGATTATTTTCCAACTTGATTGAGCTCTGGTTATCACATTTGATTACCTTAGCTTTCCTTTGTTCTTCTCCAACATCTTGAAGTAGTCTTCTCAACCAAACAACTTCAAAGGTAGCTAGACACAAAGATTTATATTCTGCCTCAATAGATGACAAAGATACAATAGGCTAATTCTTATTGCTCCATGAAACAATCCCAGATCCAATGCCAAAGGCATAACTTATAGTAGATCTTTGATCATCCAAATTTCCAACCCAGCCTGAATCTGAGTAACCTGTCAGCTCAACATCGAATGAATCAATATATTTAATACCATAATCAATTGTGTCTTTGAGATACCTGAGTAACCCTTTCGATGCATTCCAATGGTTTTCTAGAGGTTTTTCCATAAACTAACTTAAAACACTAACAAAATATGCTATGTCAGGTCTGGTTGTAGTGAGATAGTTCAAGCTTCCCACCATTTCTCTATACATTGTATCATTTACCTCCTTTGAACCATCATCATAGTAAAGTTTCATGTTCTATTGCATTGTAACATAAGAAACTTTACACTGATCCATTTTAAAATTCTCAAGTACTACTCTAATATATTTACCTTGAGACACAAAGGTTTGACCAACATTTCTCCAAACTTCAAGACCTAGGAAGTAACGTAACTCACCAAGATCTTTCATTTCAAATACCTGTGACATCTACTTCTTAATTCCACTAATCAATTTTTCTGAAT
>SNQJ01S0236847.1:3324-13794 GCA_010110895.2 Picea sitchensis | reverse complement strand
TGATTCCTTCCTGTCTGAGCAGGAGCCTTTAACCCGATCCCTGGCTAGCACATGAAATCATCACACAAGATTGCTGATAAAAAGAATTACAAATTTCATCCAATAAACTAAGACAGAGTCAGTAGTGTTTCAGCAAAGCGGAATTCATTAAAAACAGTGTTTCAACAAAACGAAAGTTAAACAAAATATAAACAGAGATTGAACTAACACACTTCTAAAACTAATGGGTGAATCTTGTGATGAAGGTGGGCCCTCCCTTCTCACAACATCCCCCTGAAACGGGAAATCTAGAGATGGATAATCAAAGCAGTCTTTTATTCATCTGTCAAAACATCATATTACAATCTGCAGAAGTGAAGTACATCCCTCTCTCTGAAGCGTTCAGTAAATAAAAACTTGGTCCCTCGAATGGTGATTTTCCTCCTATTTTAAAGAGGAAAACCCTTCGATACAATTGATCAAATATTACAGTGTGTATCTGAGTCCTATCTTTAGCCGGATCTTCTTTCTAATTCAAAACAGGGTGTCCTAATCTTATGCAACAAAAATGTTATTACAGGGGCTGACTGAGGTATTGCTGTTACGGCTGGTGTAACAGCTTCTTCTCATTGTTGCTGATGTTGTTTCAGCATCGCAATTCGTGGGTTGTTTCAGCCACATGAATTGCGCTCTGACTGTGTTGACCGCTGACTGTAACGGCTTGTGTTTCAACATCGTCGGTTCTGGCGATTTCCTCTGTGTTTCAGCATCTACAACTCTGGACTGTGTGACAACTCTGTGTTTCAGCATTTGTGACCTCAGACTGTATGACAGCTTCATTTTTCAGCATCAGTGGCCTCGAACTGTATGACAGCTTTGTGTTTCAGCATCAGTGGCCTCAAACTGTATCACAGCCTCGTGTTTCAGCAATAGCGACCTTGAACAGTTCTGTGTTTCTGCATGGGCCTCAAATGCTAATCTGCAGTTTTGAACACTTAATGCATTTCTAATCAATAGTCAAGTACGAGAGTAATGTAAAATATTATGCAAAACAGATTAAACGTATAGTAATGAGAAGGGACGTTGTATACCTTTGGGATGATCAGATAAAGTGATAGTGTGAGTCTAAATATAGGTGATCAAGAGTATAATAATGGAAAAAAGTATAGGCAAAAAGGTACATAGTGTGGTCCTAACAGCCTGATGCCAGGTAAGAATGTCTGGTGAAAATTAGGGTTATAATAGATGCCCCCTAATGTGTGAGGTCAGAAGAGCATTTGATGGCTGAAATACATTAACAATCTTCACCGATGTTCTGAACAAGTGAGCCCAAGGACCAGAAATCGGGAAGTGTCGTCTGCAAAATAATAATTTTCTCACCGAGGCAGGCATACCCATGCTCGGGATAAAATAAAATCATGTCTACCAATCAAATACATTGTCGATCTATGTCATATAACTATATAAAGTGTAGCCGCGAGAAATACACAACCAAGCTACATCTCGAAATAAAAAAGATATACATGTAGAGTATCCATCTTCTAGAAGCTGATAAGGCCTGATGGCTGGAGATGAGGTCTTCAGAGCTCGAGCAACAACTTCAAAATCTTTAAAACTTAGGTAGGAGTATAATATGACTGTACGACTTCACTACCCAGAGGTCTTCGATGGCTCATCGGTCATGGACTAGAGAATCTTCATGATCAGATTGAAGGCTTCATTGATTTCGAACAAATACTTGATTGGACTTTGAGGATGGTCAAGCATGAGGGAAAGAGACAAACTGTAGAGGGGCTGACTTAGGCTTAGTAAAAACTTCTCTTGTACAATAGCACGACAAATGATGAGACTCAGGCAACATAGCATTAACATAAGTTTACGAGGCAGGAGGCAACGCAAACTCTCCATATGTTTGGAAGAATAACCAAATGGAGGAGGACACATCTCAATGTAGCGGGAACAACTTCTTAAGTTCATATTAAATCCCAGGGTTTGACGAACAAACAAAAAGATGTGATTTATCCAAGGGAGACTCATTGTGCTGCCAATACAAAGAAAATACTTTCCCCTTCCTCTTTTTGGGGTATATTTGAATTTTGTTTTTGTATTTTTCAATAATTTTGGAAAAAGAATAAAAGAATGTTACGTTACAAAGGAGGGAGGAGTGTTGCAAACATATGATTTCGAGGCGCAAGGATAATACTGATGTTCAAAGCAAGGCAAAGTGCTACAGGGCTTGCGTATAAGGCATGCTTCAGATGGTTCAGTTGAGAGCAACATGGAGCCGGTATTAGACCAAAGATGCAGGTATGCAAACGTGGTTAACAAAACACACAATGGTAACATCCTTCAATCTAAGTTTAACGAGCCCAGAGAATGTAAGCTCAACATTTTTTCATATTTAGAGAGTCTGAAAAACGTAAAAGGAGACTCCACTGGGGTACCTTTTTCGAAGGTAGTCTAGTTAGTTCGAAAAAGGGGTAAACTAGCACCGACAAGACGTCTATTCAAAACCATTTTAACGAGTGTGATAAATACAAGATCACTCGGCCATTTTTTCATTTTTAAGGAGTCTAAAAAAAGCTTAACTATGGACTTCGTCAGGAATTTTCTTTTGGACCATTTTAACGAGTGTGAAAGAATAAGGTCACTCAACGGTCTTTTCAATTTTAGGGAGTCTGAAAAGAGCTTAACTATGGACTTTGTGGGGGTTCCTTTTTCATAAATTTAGTCCCTCAAGCCTGAAAAAGGGTTAAAATTATGCCTGAGAATACTCTTCCAGAGATTCAAGGCCTCTAGAGTATACCTTTGTTCGTATAGTTGACCATCTGGACCGAAAAAGGGGTAAAATATCGTCGGATAGACGTGACTTCAAATTTTAGTTTAACGAGCATGAAATACCACAAGATCACTCGACAATCTTTTCATGTTTAGAGGGTCTGAAAAGGGCTTAAAAGAAGACCCATGGGGGCTACAACTCATGTATGAAATTGGTTCAGGTAGAGCCTGTTGCTAATCTCAGACCAAGAGTCTCTTCGATAGTCAACTTTGGAAGTCTCCCAAAAGGGAATAAAACACAAACCACGGTGTAAATCCTCCCTCGATATAGAAACCGTAGTCATGACTTCAAGGATATCTTTATCTGAAGGAAATTCAAAATATGAGAAATCATGCAAGTGAGGCTCGACAGTCCCAAAGGGTGAAGTAAACTGACCATATTTCATATGACAATGGCCGCTCTGGCCAGGACATGCAGAGTCTATCAGTGAAGAATCACAAGCATGAGAGCTTGAGGATCTACAAATAGTGAGATCAAACTCAGAAGGATACTCAAGCCTACTTGGACCAAGAGGGGGAAGCAAAGGTTCCCATTCCCCCATTGGATACACCAATGGATCAATTGTTGATTCCAAGTCTCGAGAAGGAAAACATGATTGCATAGGTTCCTGCTCATAACCAATTGAACACCGAGGATAAGATGCCACATAATTAACCCATGGTGGGGTGGAGTCTACACGAACACTAGGAACATATAAAGGGGCAGCCTGAACTAACGTTGAATTAGGATGGTGATTATTAGATGCCAGTTGGTCAATAGTGACAATGCTTCCATTGTGAGGGAAGTGCATCACCCGGAAGAGCGTATATACCACAACGTTCATAGCATATACATAATCACACCCGAGAAACATATTGAAATCTAATGGGCCTTGCACCACTATAACATCGACATGGACAATATTCCCACCTAACGAGATAGGCAACTGAGGAAGAACCCCCAAATATTCACTAGGATGTCTTTCAAAAGCCAACAACTCATGTGAATCAGACACAAGCTTGGGAGACCCAAGACTTTCCAAACCGAGGAGGATAAAATACTTGAAGAGGCTCCTTCATCCACAATACATTGATAAATGTTTGTTGAATTAACTTCAACCCTTATTTGAAAGGGTGTGGAGGAAGGAAGACAAGGCTCAACAGGGTCATTCCAATCAAAGGAAACCATCCTAGGGCTTGGAGGGGGCATTGTAGGAGCGAGCGGAATGCCCCCTTGTTCTGAAAATACTGAACCGAAAATGCTAAAAACATAGTCGGTAGACACGTCACTCCCCAAAATAAGAGTGGGATCATCCAATGACTGAATCGGCATGACCACTTTTGCAACCAATGGTTGAATAGGTTTTGAGACTACATGGTCTAAAGGCACCTCACCCCCCAAAATAGGAGTGGGATCATCCGATGACTGCATCGGCATGACCACTTTTGCAACCCATGGCTGAATAGGCTGCGAGACTACATGGTCTAAAGGCACCTCACCCCCCAAAAGAGGAGTGGGATCAGTCGATGACTGCATCAGCATGACCACTTTCTCAACCAATGGATGAATAGGCTGGGAGACTACAAGGTCTAAAGGCACCTCACCCCCCAAAAGAGGAGTGGGATCAGCCGATGACTGCATCAACATGACCACTTTCTCAACCAATGGTTGAATAGGCTGAGAGACTACAAGGTCTAAAGGCACCTCACCCCCCCAACGAGGAGTGGGATCAGCCGATGACTGCATTAGAATCACCACTTTCTCAACCAATGGTTGAATAGACTGTGAGGAAACCTCAAAAGACTCAGAATCAGAAGAGCTTGCAGACAGGGACCACAATCTTTGTACCTATGGAATGCCAGGGCACAAATGAGTAAGGTGATTTCTCTTGCAAAAATTACAAGGGAACTTAGGCTTACGTCCTATCCGTCTAGGTTTCTCAATAGAATTAATTCCCCTGGCATGACTAGCAGTAGTTGGTTGCACATCTCCAACATGACTTGCAGAGGTTCGTGATGGGTCGATAACATGAATTGCAGAGGCTACAAACCTATTACCAGTATGACTAGAAGTGACTGGACTTTTTCCCCCAGCATGACTTGCAGAGGGTGGGTGTGTGCCCCTAGAATAACTTGCAGAGGCAGGGTGTTGGTATTCAACATGACTTGCAGAGGTTTTCGACCTATTTCCAACATGACAAATAGAGGTTGGTGATTTCTTCTTCCTATTTTTCCTCTTTCTATTTCATTTAGACTTCCAGTTACTAGTAACTATACTTTCACCAGAGGTGGGAGAAGGAGGAGGAGAAGACTTTGTTGAAGAAGAAACATCAACAAGGTGCCCATGACATAAATTTCTTAACTGAGAAGCGTCAAGAGCATTTGGGACATTTGGAATGGTACCCAACCAAACCGGTAANAGTGGCCATCAAAGGGACACCAACATTTTCGAAGAAAGGAAAAGCACAAGAATCCCCTTGCGAAGGGGTTCCTTGGTTGGTATCATTGAAAACTTTAGCCATGAATATCTTATGCACAGGTTCTCCCTTTGCGGGATCGTTCAAGTCTGTAAAAGTATCACACACTGAATTTGAAGAACCAGTGTTATCAAAACAATGCCTATAAAGAGGCAGCTCCACGTTTCTAAGCGGAAGACTAAAAAGTCCTCTCAACCGGCGGAGTGGGCGGTCTACCACCCTAGGTTAGAGAACCAAAGCCACAAATGACTAAATCACTATGGAAAATTAGGGACCACAGAGAACACACTAAAAGTTCCTAAAGGAAAATCAAGCAAACGACTAACTAGTTGGAAGAACAGTTACACCAACCAACACTAGAGCAACTTACTGGTGCAAGTGCAACTTGAATATGGAAGCACCCTCTGGGTATACTCTGCAAAGCATGGATCGATGTCTACCCTAGGTACTATGGTATACCCCCGTGGTCACCTGTGTAAGTCCCTAAAATAAAGGCAACTAGGTTGCCAGCTCATGAACAATCGCCAGGCGGGAACAATCGATAGTTGGGTGGACCTCAATGAGCAGGGTATCAATCTTGAAACTTATCAAGGGTATCGAAAGAAAGTGTTCCGGAAGATGACTGAGGACCTCGAATGGATTCGAGACCCACGAAGCTCCATGGAAAATGTGATCAACGGAATCCCAAGACAATTCCTCTATATGCGTTCCCCACTATGCTTGGTCTGGCTTTGGAGAGGTTATCTCCGCTACCTTTCCGTACGCGACCTCGTGTTTATCCTCTGTGTTAGAGGGGGGTCCCGAATAATTTCCACGTTACTGGACTTCTACACTCCTTAGCATAGACTCGTATGTTTGTTTTATAGCCTTGAAGAGTTTCCTCTTCAACCTAAATCAAGGCTCTAGCCTAATCTAGTTGATGGACCCTACAAACATAAAGTCTAGTAAATTTTAATTAGCGTTCTTTTTACTGGATTGATTTACTCAAAAGGGTACGGTAGTGCAACTGATGGTGTTAAGACTCTTGTGAAAAATGATGAAACTTATATGAACATTGGCAAAGAATGATTATATTTTTTTTTTATTTTTTTTTGAAATTCTTTTAAGATGAGAAGAAAACACAACACTATGGTAATTTCTTTTCTTTTTCAAATAACAATGCAAAGAAAATGCTAGGAAAGAAAGAGATCTAACAAACTAATTTTTTTTTCTTCCAATCAAAGAAGAAATAACAAAAGATTCTAAAAGAAACTGATGAATGCACGATTCATGCCCCCCCCACCCCCCCAGCCATGAGGGGGAATTGTTTTTCAAAATGCAACTCATTTTTCTTAAAATTTCAAGCTAAAAATAAGTTTAAAAAGCTAGGAAACACAAGAAATATTTCAATGAAAAAGAAAGCTATGTTGGAATCCAACCTAGGCTAAAACTTCTATGACAGAGACCAAGATTAAATCAAGGAAATTGTTGAGAAGTATAACTCTTGATAAGGAAGAGGATGACTGCCTCTCATTAAACAAAAATTTTCTCAACAAGCACGTTGTTGACAGTTCAAGAGCCAACATGTGCACACTAGTTGTGTAAGGTCAGAGCATGTGTACACACATTTAGGCCTTATACAAGCCGCGTGTACCTCTGCAATTCTTCAAAAAAATGAAAAAAAACAAGAAATCAAACACTGACAGAGACTACCAGTATTGAGAACCAGAGTCCCTTGAAGACTCTGAAACTTACTTTGACAGAAAAGAAAAACAATTCAAGGAAAATTTCATAGAACAAACCAATTTGAGGTGGAACCTAAGCTATAGACTGCAAACAACAAAGACTAGAATGAGTTCCAGAAAACCCTTGAGAAGGATTACTTCTGACCGGGGAGAGGATGACTGCCTCCCTAAAAGAAATTTTCTGGAATCATACATGCGACTGGCACTTCCTCAGCTAGCATGTACACACGGGCTGTGTGAAGTTAGGGCACAGGTACACGCGTGCATACCTTATACAGGCCACATGTACCTCTGTGGGTCCCGTAAAAAAAATGCATCTGGTTCATTTCTCCAATGGCACCTGGTTGATTTTTATCCTCTTACATCTTCATGAAGAAGGTATTCATAGTATCACCTTTTTTTATCACCCACAATAAGTCTTCCTTTGAATTCGTGTCTTCCAGGAACTTGAATTTTCTTGATTCATTAAGCTTATCTTCCATCATAGTTATGTTCATCATAATTTTAGATTCTTCACAAACCCTTGTCAACTGGGCTAGAAAACCTAATGGATAGGCTAGGCTAGAAACTTTAGGTTTTGTTGGGCTTATGACTACCAACAAAAATCCTTGAAAGTTATAAGAACATAGGTAATGTTAAATGCTTCTTCAAAGAGCTGCAGAAACCCTAAAAACCAGAAATCTGCAGAAATTTGCGGAACCCTAGAAACCCTAGGGCCAAAAATAAAAAATTCTCATAATTTCACTTTATGGGCTTCTGGAGGTGCGGTGAAGGAGGCCATACCCTCTTTTCCAAATTTCATCCCCAACATCCAAGTATTAAGAGTTGGAACACCTCAAAAAGGAGGGTCGTACATATTTTTTGGAAACCCTAGGAGGGTCGTACGATTCTGTAGAAATGAGAAGATGATTGGTAGATGCTTGTGAAATGGGTTCTTCAAGACCTATGCTCTGATACCATTCTTATTTTTCAATAGGTAAGGTTTAAGAATGAAGTTCAATCCATTTTAGTATTTTACTTAAACCATAGACAATTTGTTGTATCAACCAAGATCACAAGAAGAAACACCATGCACAAGTACATAAGAAGTATCCTAGGAAACCCTTCTCAACAAGGGAAGAAAACCCATCCAATCCTTTGATATATTCAACAATAGAAATACCTCCACCACCATAAACACCTAGCACACAAAAGGGTTCTCACAAACCCTAGAAACCTAGCGCCCAAGAGAGGTGTGCACTTTTCCCAAGAACAAGTGTTTGCTGAAATTTCCAAACTCACACTTGTGATATGATTCCTCAATGGAGAATTTACCTTTACTTATATTAGACTGAACCTGTCAACAAAAGTGTCTATTGGCACAACAGGGCTGACCTCAATAACTTATAATATAATTAATAACTACCATATTAATTATCTTTTACATTAAGGTGGGGCCAACTTGTACCCTTTACATTACAAATAGGGTTACAAGTAAGTCTGACTCTTGAACAATATAGAAAGGGATCCCATACACCCATTAGTGATTAGCCACTAGGGGCACATCCACAGGGACGTCCCAATATCTATCTCATTGCGTCTCACAGGAGAACCACACTCACTAGTGCTTAGCCACTACAATCACGCTCACCTGTGCTCATCCACGGGCACGTCCAACTCAGCAGATCTTCTTTCCCACTGCATTACATAGGATATTCATATAGAGTTAATCATCTCAACTCTCTGCTCAGAGGAGGCCAATACATTGTTTCATCTTTGTCTTAGAACGATGCACCCATCTCATGGGATTTCACATGTTCACATGTGCTCAGCCACAGGCATGTCCAACTCAACAAATCTTATTTCTCACTACGTTACACTAGAGAATAATTTGGAGTTCATCTCAACTCTTTGTAAGGAGGAGGCCAACACAATGTTCCAGTTCTGTCTCAGATAGGAACCACACACCCAAATCATGGTCTCTCTCTCAGGTCGACTCAATCAGTCTGTGTCCTAGAGGATGTATCGCACAACTGTAATCATCAACAATATGAGTATGAGTATGTGAATTCCTAGTTTTGAGTGATGTGAATACATTTAATAGGGTTTTGACTTGGAGAAGTATGTAAACCTATAAGAAGGGAATTTTACTCATCAATAAGACTCATCAATATTTTGAAACTTTAAGTTATTGTGAATTATGTTACACTTTATAAAGTTTAAGTTTAAGTTACACTATATTATGCTTTTGATTTTCCACCTTATGTTACACTGTATAAAGTTTAAGTTCGTATGAATTATTTTCATTGACATCTCACAGTATTGCCAATTGATCCACATAGTAATTAATCAAGAAATTACTTCTTTGCTTGAAACTTATTGCTCCTTTCCGTAGCTAGTTTTCATCAAAATTGAAATTATTTCATTTCATTTTCCTATAGTATTGATAGTTCGTCGCAACTATCGACGCTTCGTCTCTCTTGCAACGAATAGTTTGTCGCAAGAACTATATCATTCGTCTCTCTTGCGATGAATAAGATCGTCGATAGTATTTATAGTTTGTCACAACTATCGAGACTTTGTCGCTCTTGCAATGAATAGTTCATCACAATAACTATATTGATCGTCTCTCTTGCGAGGAATAAGATCGTTGATAGTATTGATAGTTTGTTGCAACTATCGAGGCTTAATTTCTCTTGCAATGAACTATCATTATCTTTGATAATACCTTGTCCTTCAATAGTTCATCGCAAGAAATACTATGGTCGTCTCTCTTGCGACGAGTTCCCTAGGTTGTCCCACTAGCGACGAGCGCCTTAGGTCATCGTTCTTGCGACGACCTCCTCTGGTCGTCACTCTTGCGAATGACCCCGATGAGCTCCCTAGGTCATCGTTCTTGTGACGACCTCCTTCAGTCGTCACTCTTGCAACGACCTCCTTGGGTCGTCACTCTTGCGATGATATCCCAGGTTCTTCACACTTTCCATGGAACTTGAAGTGATGTTTGGAGGGCCCAATATTCGTCGCAATCTCCATGACATAACGTCGTAAGAGCGTCGAAATGGTCATCGTAAAATGACCCAAATTTACTAGTGGGTGGTCCTTCACAACCTCTAGATAGAGAAACTTCACCTATGGAAGATCTTATCCCCATGGAGATTCCTCCAAGAAAACCAAGAGGCTTGAAAGGAAAAAATCTTGTTTTTTCCCCACCCATTGTTGCAGACAAGGTTAAACCTAGAATACCTTTTACTAGAGTAGAATCCAAGCAACATGTCCTTGTGAAGTATGATACAATAAATACTTCAGCCCAACAAAGAGGAAAATCTCAATCTTTTAAGCAGCCTATAGAATTTATTGACCTCACTACTCCTCATCATGAAAGCAACCCCACCTTCAAAAAGCTCAAGAGGCAACTCAAGGAAGCAAGAGATGAAACTGATAAGTTGAAGAAGGAAGACTTGGGTTCCAGGATGAAGCTTAAGGAGATGTTG
>SNQJ01S0236845.1:0-23794 GCA_010110895.2 Picea sitchensis | reverse complement strand
ATTATAAAAGCTAAATAATACTAGTAGGTGGGACCCCCTTGTAGATTTGAGATCAGGTTTGGTGCTTATTTGATGTTGTGC
This sequence comes from Picea sitchensis, assembly GCA_010110895.2. Classification (NCBI taxonomy): domain Eukaryota; kingdom Viridiplantae; phylum Streptophyta; class Pinopsida; order Pinales; family Pinaceae; genus Picea; species Picea sitchensis. Next base: position 23,713 of record SNQJ01S0236845.1, on the reverse strand, counting down.
TACTGTTCGACACTCTTACATGGGATATAATCTTGGTTTATTGGCGATTGAGGAGGCATGTTCTGTGTTTTTCTACTGCTCTAGCCTCAGGTTTTATTTTACAGCGGCCTATGTTATCCTTGTTATCACTGCTATCTGTTATTGGGATCTATTACTAGGAGACTTGCATAATAAACATGTTAGCAACAACATATACAAGTAATTGGAAAGAAATGAAAGCAATGTAACAAATGCAAAGGGACGAATTTAAACTATGCTATATGCTACTCTACATGCATTGAATTTTAATGGTCATTATTTAAACCTAGCAATAAGCTAATGGTTAGCGATTTTTTGAGTTATATGGGACATGGTTGATTTATATTATGACATAAGTTAGAAAGTTGATATGGTCGCGCTATGTGATGGTTTCAATACATGGTTTACTTAATTGAATTATATAGTTGATATGTATTATGGTCAAGTTGGCAATGGAAGATATGTGTTGGGTGGCAATAAATAATAGATGCCAATTCCAATGCATGGTTTAAATGAGTGGTTAATGATTAATGGCTGGCGTGTACTAATGAATTAATTGATTGTGGGTGGAGGCGACGTGCATTTACTGCACGTCACCCTTACTCTTTCCGCTGACTGCCACCCTAGTCAGGCTATTGTTCAACCTTGTTGTGGTTATGCTCCGATTTTCAAGCAGGGAGAAACCGCTCGACCAACTCTCGTTTTAAGTGCTTGGATTACAGGTATGTCTTTTTTTGGCCATCCATGAGGCTGCTCTGTTTATGAAATGGATATTGGCTCAAATGTATGGGTTGTGTTTTCCTTCAGTATTGCAATTGTGTAAAATCGTGGTTTTTAGAATGAAGCGTTGATGGTTTTCTCTGCAATGATGTTAAAGTCACAGTGTTATTGGTCATCCTGGGTGTTAGCAAATGTTGGGACAGGGGCAGACCCAGGGTTCAACTCTTACAACACACCAACAAAACCCTAACTACCAGCCCTTTCGGCAACACCTGCGAAGCAAATGAAGTCTCACCTGAGGTAGAGGTAGGGGGGTTGCAGGACTCAGGTGTCTACAACCAAGCTGGGACACATTGTTGTGATTACAACACTTAGCAGAGCACTTAGCCAACCATATGCAATAGTTCATGAGCCTCATTCGCATCACAGATTAAACCCTTATTACAGATCAACGCAATAACAATACATATCAATCACTTTCAATCACTTAACACATAACATTAGCTTGGATCTAACATTCATTTATATTTAATACCATTAAGCACTAAGCAACAATCATCAGATGCATTCATCATACATTATAACAACACTAAGAAAATAAATAGCATAATCCACATCACACAAAGCACATCAAGACACATGATATACGTGGTTCACCCGAGTGTGGGGCTACGTCCATCAACTTCTTGTTTATTAGTCTTCAATCTTCTTACATTCTGTTGCTCCTGTGCATGAAGCCACAGAGCCAACTCTGTCGAGGATAGGAGATCTGTGCACATAGCACCAGATCCTCCTTCCTTAAATCAAGTCAAGGCACAGAGCCTTACATACAACATTTGTGCACAAAGCAACCTACAAAATACTTGCGCTTAGGTCCGCAAGTCTTAACATACTCTTACACAAAGCCAACTAGTCATGCACTAAGCTGATTAGTAACTACTTTCACATCGCTTAGCAACTACTTATTTATACATTTACAAAGAGGCCTAATCATGGGTAAACCCATGGATCGACATCCCCTAACCCATTACATAAACCCTAGTAAACCCTTTGCTCGGTTCACAAGCCCATAAAACAACCGAGATCTCACGATTTCAGCTCCGCCTGGGCGCTCCATCTTCGACCATCATGTTGAAGTCCCAAAAGTGGTCAAACACGACCAATGTTTCCTCAAAATTTGGTCGAGGGCCAACAGGCCCCCAACACTCACCTGTGACTCGTCCCGAGTCACTCAGATCTGGGCAACACTGCTTCGAAGGCCTCGAGCTTAGCTCGAGCTGCCTCAACTTGTTGCTTCGCTAGAGCCTCCTGCTCGACGAACTCCTGAATCACTTGCTCTGTAATAGGCCCTTCGAGGCATTGTTCCACTGTCGCAACCACTTGGTCTAGCTGCGAGCCTTGTCCTTCAATCTCTTCAAAAATCGTGCAAGCCTCGTCATGCATCGATTGTAGTCTTTGTGTAATTTCCATGACTCTACTCTAGATGGCAATAATCTGCTGCTGGACTACGCACTGTTCCTGTGATCTCTTCATTCGCTCGACCGTAGTGAGTAGCTTCATCTACGCCTGCACAATGGATGCCTGTTGCTGTGCCTCCTGGAGTTGTGCTTCTAGTTCTTCAGCTCCGGATCTTCTGCGAGGCGTTCATAGGTTTGAGAACTTCGATCACTCAACTGCTTACATTCTAAGGCGAGGATATTGATCCTTCTAACTGCGCTCTTAGCGGCTTCCTCCCTTTGGTCCCACACTTCTTGCAGAGTGCTTAACACTACTTGAAGCTCCAACTCCATTATTCGTGCTTGAAGCAACTGAATGGCCTCAACGAGCTTCCCCACTTGCATCTCGACTGACTCTGGTTCCTCCTGTGCCAAGCCCAACACATAGCAAATTTCTTTAGTTATCGCTTCTTTGACCGCAGTCTGCATTGCGAGAAGCTGGTCTTTTTCTTTCTGTATCTTTGCATTGTCCTCCTCGAACATTGCCCGAATTTCATCTTTCTCCTTCTCGTAGGCGGTTACACAGGACTGCACAACTCATAGTTGCTCTAAGACCTCCTCCTTTTCTTGCTTCAATATTTTTGTAGCCTGTTCCTTTTCTTCTTGGACTCGCTGAAGACGAGCCTCTGTTGCATCTGCTAGTCTTCGTAATTGGGTGGGCTCATCCCCCAATTCTGCAATCTTCGACGAAGAAGGCGCAGTAGGTATTGCGCGACTCGAATGGATGGCTTATTGTATCTCCTTCAACTCCTTCTAGATTCTTTCATACAACGTCTCCCAATTTGCTCCATATCACTGCAAGATATCCTTTGAAGCATCCTTCACAGCTGCGATGATTAGGTCGACGTCGTCCACTGTGGGCATGGCCTTCATCTTGGGCTTATTGGCACACGTCTTCTTTCTTGTCGAAGGTTTCTACGGGGAAACCTTTCTTTTCTTTGATGTTTCTACCTCGGTAGGGGGGTCCTTCGGTGGTGTAGCTTCGCCTTCTTCTTGCGTTTCTCCATCATCCCCTCCTCCTTGTCCATTGCCTTGGTCTTCTCCTCCTCCTTTTGGCGAGCCAGATCCATCTTCTGCAGAGGTGTTTCCCTCCTCATCAATTTCTTGGATTTATGCCTTTTTCTTCTTTTTCTTCACACTGCTCTGCCCGACATGCTCGACCCGGGTGACCAAGGGGCTTCCTATGATGTCTGCGTCAGAGAGCTCTGCATCTTCAACCGGTACAAGGAACTTCGCTAACCATTCTTTGGTGATCTCCTCCATATCTTCATCGATCAACTTATAATATGACTGCAACTCCTCCTTGCTTTCATCCCTACGCGCAATGATATAGATAAAATGTCGATTTGCGCGGAACTTCGCTAGTGGTCTGTACAAGTGCAATTTGTTTTGTGTCATGCGTGGGAATGCCTCAATAGAATCCTTCAACTGTTGGTAGTAGGCATGGAACACAACATTCGACTGCCACTATTTCGACATATCATTTGTATACCACAAGGTGGAGAACCTTGCGGCCAATGACTCCGATGGATCAACTTCTGGAAATGTCGCTCCTTTTGGCATCTGCAAAGCGACAAATGCAATTAATACAAGTAACCAACTAAAATGGAATTCATACCCTTGATCCTACACTTCGCGATAGTCTTTCTCGAGTTTGTTGACGAAGTAACTCACCCAGTTCATTTTCATACACTCTACGCACTTTCCTGCGAGGTCTACTACGAACCCAATGACCTGTGCCAGACGGTTCTTTCTGACGAGCTTGCCAGCTATAAGTTGGCAGGCAAGGCGCATTGCGCCATCCTGGATAGAGGCTACCTTAATCACGTGGGATGTTGTCACAGTTAATCGCGCCAGCCAAAGGCAGTATGTAATTTGGCAAGACCGATGGGATCTGCTTCGCGTTAGCTAGATTGTCGCGGTGCTTGCTTCCCTTCTCAGTAGCACGACTAGAACGATGTTCGGTCGAGGGGGATGCTTGTAGTCCCCCAGTCGACGACGCTTGTATTCCTACAAACATAACTCTCTCAGCCATGAGCTCCACGAGATTCTCCTCCACAGACGTCTCTAACGCACTAAGTTTGCCCGACATTCACACTTGTAACCAAATAGATCGGGTAGGCGAACGGACAAGCGAGGTAATCCAACAGATGGCGAGGTCTAGAAATCACAGTGCGATATACAATCAATTCTCTATTAGCTTGGATAATCACGGTTGGAAAAAAGTGGTCCCGACGCAACGTCCGACGGGTTAAACAAGAAAGCGTCGTAACAGATTCCTTCAATGGGTAGGAAGGCATCCATCAATGTGAATTCGTCCATTATGGTGCGGTCTTAATGGTCCATTCGCTCATAATTGCATTTTCTAGCCATTTTCGGGGCGTCATTCTAATGGTCGGGGCGCCTCCAATGGTCATATAGCTTCGTCGTGGCGAAGTCCCATTTTGCGTGGTTCTGCTATTTCAGTGAGGTTCAAGTTTTGTAGATCTGCCTCCTACGAAATCTTCCTTGTGTTCTCTGTAGCTTCCTGTAGTTTTTCTAGCTTAGCTTTCTTCTTATTAAGTTTCATGGCCTTCTTTCTTGTAATTTGAGCTTCTCTAATCATTTCTGGAATCCTCTTCCCATTTGTATTCTTATTCTCTCTTGGTGAAAGGACTTCACACTGTTGATGTTCTGTCAAAGGGTTCAAAGGTAGTGTCTCTTCTCTTATTAACTCTAGGGTAGGTATTCTTCTTTCTTGCATGGATAGGTCCTTTAAACCTTCCTGCGTTCTTTCAACTTTGACAACTAATTCTCTTGCCCTCTGTTGCTTTGACTTGTCCTCTTGTTCTTCTATTAGTCGCTCTATTTTTCTGGTTATGAAGTCCCTTGGTTCTTTCTTTTTCTGTTATGTAGCTTCCTCCTCTGCTTTCCTTCTGATATGATCCTTCTCAATCCAAGTCTTTCCCAATAAAAGTGGAAAAGGGGTGTTGTTCTCAACAAATTTAATGACTTCAAATTCTTCTTCAGTCGATGTTTCATGAGCAATCATAGGTATATTAGTAACTCTTCCACATAGGGTTATCATATTTCCTTTAAAGAAACCTATTCTTCCCAATGAAGGTATCATAGTAGGTCTTCCCAAAATTTTCCAAGTGCTTTCTAGCATAATATTCACGTGTGTTTCGTCATCCAATACACAATCTATGTCAGTCTTCTATTCTTGTAACTATGCGTTGTTTTTCTTTCAATATCTATGGTAAACTGATGTCTCTGTGATCATCCATTTCTTTTTTAACTGTAGTAACCTAGTCTATGATTCTTTCTCTTTATGATTCCCCAAAATGCCCTTAGCCTCTTGACTTTCTTCAGAGTTTTCTTGTCTCGCGTTCATCTTTTCAACTTTAGCAATCATTCTTGGACAATCCTCAACCTCATGACCAATAACTTTAAAATAAAGAAAAATAGGACCTGTACTAGGGCATTCCTTAGCAAGATGTCCCAGTCTTCTGCAATTATAACATAGTGTCAATCCTCTCTTTCTTTTAAACGATCCCCATCCTCTCTTGTACTTCGCATTGGGATCACAGTGCTGGACTTGAAATCTACAAAAATTCTTTCTAGGTTCTTGCATCCACTTAGTCCAAAAATTCTTTCTATGCATATGAATAACATATATTTCTCTATTTCTATCAAATTTATTCAGATTGACTCTTTCTTTTAACTGTTCCCTAGCTTTCAGACTAGGAAAAAATCTATCAAACATACCTAGATTCATGTTTTCGAAGAAAACATTTCCACTTATCTTACCCTTACTAGAGCACAAAGCTTTAATATTTTATCTCTTTTCTTTAGATCAGGTCTCTTTCTTAGCATAGAGCTTCACAAGTTAATTAGAATACTAAGCACTACAACAACAGATCTACACACATAGCTTTCTCTTTTCTTCAGTTCCCGACAACAAAACCATTTGTTGGCACAGGGGCAGACCCAAGGTTCAACGCTTCACAACGCACAAAAAAAACCCTAACTACCGGCCCTTTCGGCAACACCTGCGAAGCAGATGAAGTCTCAAACGAGGTATGGGCAAGGGGGGTTGCAGGACTCAGGTGTCTACAACCAAGCTGGGACATAGATATGTGATTACGACACTTAACAGAGCACTCAACCAACCATATGCATTAGTTCACGAGCCTCATTCACATCGCAGATTAAACCCTTATTACAGATCAACGCAGTAACAATACAGATCAAGCACTTTCAATCACTTAGCAAATAGCATTAGCTTGGATCTAACATTCATTTATCTTTAATACCATTAAGCACTAAGCAACAATCATCAGATGCATTCATCATACATTATAACAACAACACTAAGAAAATAAACAACATAATCCACATCGCACAAAGCACATCAAGACACAAGATATACGTGGTTCACCCCAGTGTGGGGCTACATCCACCAACTTCTTCTCTTCTTCTTTATTAGTCTTCAATCTTCTTACATTTTTCTGCTCCTGTGCATGAAGCCACAAAGCTAACTCCGTCGAGGACAGGAGATCTGTGCACAGAGCACCAAATCCTCCTTCCCTAAATTAGGTCAAGGCACAAAGCCTTACATACAACGTTTGTGCACAAAGCAACCTACAAAATACTTGCGCTTAGCTCCACAAGTCTTAACATACTCTTGCACAAAGCCACTAGTCATGCACTAAGCCGATTAGTAACTACTTTTACATTGCTTAGCTACTACTTATTTATACATTTACAAAAAGGCCTAATCATGGGTAAACCCATGGGCTAACATCCCCTAACCCATTACATAAACCCTAGTAAACCCTTTGATCGATCCACAAGCCTGCAAAACAAGCAAGATCCCACGATCTCAGCTCTGCCTGGGCGCTCCATCTTTGACCAGCCTGTCGAAGTCTCAAAAGTGGTCAAACACAACCAATGTTTCCTCAAAATTTGGTCGAGGGCAACAAAAACCATAAAGGCTCTTTGTCATCCTTGCTAGTAGAGTTGGAGCATTTTGTTTGTTCTTGAGTGGCTGGCCACCTTCACGCATTCGTATCACAATACCCAGTCTTTGGTTTTCATGGGGTTTAATGGTTGGAAGCGCTTTGTGTCACTGCACTTTGTTCACTTGGGCATTGGGTTGTTGTCTCCATTAATGGTCGCACATTGGATTATATTGCTTCTTCTCGACCCTATTTTCACCTCAACGTTTTAGTTGGTTGACTGGAGAGCCACAAGGGTTATACCTCGTGTGTGTTAAAGTAGAATTACCAGGCCGAATTGGAGCCTTGCTCCTCTGTTCATATCCTCTCCTGTCACGATATTTGTCACCTGCCCACTAAATGAATTGTGGTTTTCTCTGTCTGTGCACTGTTGGTCTAAGAGGTTTTCACCATTGAGAGGAGTAGACTCTAGCCTCCCTGTGTTGGTCCACAGAACAAACCCTTGACTCCTCAAGCCCGAGGGTTGGTAGAGAAGACCATTGTGGCCTATCGGGTTTACTATTGGTTGTTATGGATTGGTGTAGAATTGATTACTGGCTCACCCCGTTGATTGTATGACAATGGTGTTGGTTTTGGCATCTAGTCACTGCAATTTTTATTATTGGGTGGATAAGCTCAACATGGTTAATTGGAATGAGTTGTTAGATCAAATACATAGTCGTTTTCCTTGTGTTTATTAAATTGATAACCCAACACTGTTTTTAATTGATCAATGCACAATGATGCTTCGCGCTTGATACATTGGTATGAGTGGCATTCCTATAAGCACGAGTCAATGATTATTGTAACTGTGTGTTTTTAATGGCCAAATGATTATTGAAATCGGGGTGCTTATGTCATTTCCACCCACTGTATACGTTATGGTTATTTGATTGCATCATCAAGAATGGGCACAAGTTTTTACACAATATGATTTGTTACAGTTTGATTGATTTGAGCAATTATGTTGCTATCTCCTTGTAGCGGATTGATAACTCAACACGATATGTTGACTATGTGTTTAAATTTTCCAAATGGGAATGTTGCGTCGTGGTGTTTATGGTATGGCTGCCCACTGTGTATGCTATGGATATTTTTGGGTTGCGCACTCAGAGATAACCATAGAGTTTTAAACATGGCTTTGTTGCAATTCGATTATTTGTATTATGAAGTCAGGGATGTTGTTGCTGCCTCGTTGTGTTAGATAGATAGCCCGACATTTTAAATGTTTAGAGTCCAAGAAAGATTGGACCTGTACAGTCACAACAATGAAATTACGTTTTGTCGAATGGTTGTATTTATCCTAGCATAGTGTGAGTTGAAATGGTGATTGGTTATCTGGGTGTTTAAATGACAAGCCAAGATCGTTGCAAGATGAATATGGATCATTGGTTGACTGTCCATTGGGTATGTTAAATGAATTTCATGCATTCTAAAACAGTGATAGGCACGAGTGTTGTGATAGTATGACCACATTGCATTTTAATTATTAAACAAATGTAAAGATAGAATCGAGCATGAATTTTATGCCTGCATTTGATGACCAAAGTGAAACTAATCTACTGTGTATTTATTTGGAAATTGCTTATGGATAAATGGGAGAAAACAGAGCTCCCCTACAAATTGTTGTGGAATGCATACTGTTTTGATTGTTGACACTATGTAAATATTTGGTTATAAACAATGAACTAGTTAATACACAATAGTTGTTATTGGATCACAATGGGTCGGTGTATTTCCTTTTTCAGAATGGTTATATGGTTTACTTAATTAATTTTATGAACAATACCGGCTCTCATTCTCCACCATTATTTCTCTTTTCATTAATTACAACCCCATCGCCTTCTCACATTCATTTTTCACTCCCTGTTCTAAAATTGATTAAAGTCAAGAAAAATTCCATGTTGAAGCAGTAGCAGTGTCTTGGTTGAATCACAATGATGTTTTCTTTGGTTTGCAGGTGATTGTTGTTGTCTTTGAGCAGTAACCATATTTTCCCCCCCTCATCATATCATGTTTCGCTCAATACAAACCCCTCACATATTCCAGGACCCTTTATTCACCCCCTCCTCATTGATAAACAGTTAAACAAATTGTATGGATTGGATTGCATGAGTCTGATACATTGCTGAGCCAAATCTATTTCATATTTTAAAGAGTTTTCATGTATGGTTATTTAAAATACTATTTGCTAATCAATCATGCATGCAGGAATGAGTTTTTTCAGCCGAGGTAGCCATGGCCAAGGGAACCGAGGGAGAGGTAACTGGAACAGAGGCCCAAGAAGGCCAAGGTTCTCCATACATTTTGATGCCGACTCACAAGAGCTTGGCCAGTTGTTTCAGGCCAGATTTTTCAATTGGATTGGGCAAGGAGTTTTCTAACCTAGGTATGAAAGGCCTCCCTTCCAAGTTCTACAAGCCCCTGGTATCCATGTGCCTCCTCATGTCTCATTGCAACCCAAGGTTCCTGAAAATGATGGATGGCAAGAGATTTTCCACCCGACAGTCTCCCAACCTCGTGGCTGGCCTAATTTATCCCTACCTGCTCCTCCGCCTATTAACCCCATTGTCCAAGCTGCCCCCCACTCACCAGTGCAATCCTCTCATGCTAGCAAAAGGTTGAAAACCAAGGCCCACCATTCCCTTGACAAAGGMAAAACCAATGCTTCCCCTTCCTCACCCTCCAATGGCTCTGACAAATTYGTGTCTTCCTGGATTCATTTGAAGGATGATTGTTCCAACGTGATCAGAGAGATTAGGCCTAAAGGCTCAGTGCAACCAAAGGCAAATTCAAGAAAATCGAAAGGTGACAACAAAAATCAAGGAAAGATTGCATCCCAGAGTGGGAAATATGGCTTTTGAGTTTTATTTTATCTATTGTTGATGACAATTGACTTCAGAAGTTTTTGGACAACACATTTTATTTTGGGATATATGAGTAATATTTTTTTGAAAATAATTCCAAATATCATGAGCTAAATTGTCAAATGTTGATACGATGATGGGAGTCACAAGGAGATGTGTTTTGATTAACTAACTAGTTATGTTATGATTGTTAAGAGCTAAAGGGAGTCACAAGGGGTCCCACCTACTAGTTATTATTTATTATAACCCTTATTATGATTATTACTTTCCCCCCTAACTAAAAGTTGGTTAAGTCTTTTAATTAACTTAACTAATGAGTTTGTTCAACTACTTCAACCAACTCTAATTTGTTTAAAGGCAAAAGGAAAATGAAGAACAAGAGGAGGATAGAAGTAGAAACATACTAAGGTTTGCTCTTTGATTTTATGTTGAGATAGTTCAGTTTTCATTCATTCATTTATTCATCACAAGACTAATTCTCTTTTATGATAGCATTGTCTTATTGTAGACAACAATATTCAGGGTTGAATTACATCATTCAGACACTTGTTTTTCAGAGGTGTTGATCTATCTTTGATAGTCTGTGTAGACTTGTTTGTTTGTGAATTGGTTTTCATGACTGACAAAGGCTATTGTGTAGAGTCGAGTGGGCAACAATCTGTGGCAAGCTGATCCATCTTTTAGAGTTCAATTTTGGTTTCATGTCAGAGGTCCTTTTGTATGTTCCATCGGGGATGTCTAAGTTTGACTTTGGTCCAAAATTTTTGTATGAGATTTTGTAAAAAAAATGACTCTTTGGTGAATTGGAATGAAATAAAGGATTTATTTATGTCTCATCTGTCTTGATTATCATCTTGGTGTCTTTACTTATGTCTTTACATTTATTTTAGCAATTGTTATATTCATAAAATTGCATAAAAAGTAATTTTCCAGCAAGCTTTTTATTGATAAAAGACTAGCCTAAGCACTCGTAATTAATACTTGTGAGTTAGGATGTTATTTTTTTTTTCTATAAACATAGGGTGAGATTTCCATATATTTTTCTTTAGCCAAGTAAAATCTAAAAATGCTTGAGTAAGATCATTTCATATCTTTTCCTCAACAACAAGTTCTTTATCAAACATGATTTCCCCAATGGTCTGTAGTTGTTCTTTAATCTCTGATAGCTTCATAAAGAAGATGACAACTGTGTCACCCTTCTTCATCTTGGTACTTTGAAGTTGGCTCTTTAAGGTAAGAGCTTTGAGGGTGTTGTCACTTTTAAACATTCCCTTTAAGGCTTCATACATATCATAGGCTATCTTCAGATTGGAAATATGAGGCAAGAGGTGATCTCTTACTGAGTAGATGATTAATTTTCTTGCTTTGACATCTTCTTCCTTTCTTATCTTTTTCTCTATATCTGTAGCTGTGGTTAGTAGGGTTTTAGTTGCCACATCCAAGAGGTCATATTCTTCAAGAGTGACAAGAAACCTTGATTTCCAGGAGTTGAAGTTGCTTGCTCCATCAAGCCTATCTTCTACTAATGCTATGTTCTTCATTTGATTGGTTTCTTCAATTTCTCGCCAACTAGATTTTGAAAAACTAATGATTGAGTTGAATTAGAAACCTTGGATTATATTGGACTTATGATTCCCAACAATCAATTTGGTAGTGTCATAGATATGCTTGCTGATTCAAGAGAACGTTTCTTCATAAATCTATAATTAATATTCTTTAGGAAATTTCAGCACCCTAGAAACTCTAGGGCCAAAAATCATTTTTTTTCTTCAGAATTTCATTTTGAGAGCTTCTACAGATGCGCTGGAAGAGGCCATACTCTTCTATTCCAAAAGTGTCTCCAGTTTCCAAGTATTAAGGGTTGAATCACCACTGAAAGGAAGGCCGAATAAGATTTTCTGGAAACCCTAGAAGGGCCATACGGTTCTGCAAAAGGTGAGCTGAGACTTGGTGGATGCTTGTGCAATGGGTTCTTTCAAGACCTAAGCTATGATACCATGTTGATTTTTTAATAATCTAGGTTAATCATGAATTTCATTCCATTTTCTATCATTTAACCATAACCATAAGTGTTGCAACAACCAAGATCACAAGAAGAAGCACCATGCACAAGAACACAAGAAGTATCTTGGGAAACCCTTCTCAACAAGGGAAGAAAACCCAGCCAAATCCTTTGCTATATTATTCAATAGAAATACCTTCACCACCAAGATAAACCCTAACACACAATAGGGTGCTCAAACCCTAGAACTCTAGCGCCCAAGAGAGGTGCACACTTTTCCCAAAGAAGTGTACTTGTTGAAATTTCCAAACTCACATGAAAGATGTGTTTTCTCAAAGGGGAATTTACCTTTACTTATACTAACCTAATCCTATCAACATAAGTGTCTATTGGGACAATAGGGCCGACCTCAATTAGCTTATAATATAATTAATATTAACGAGATTAATTATCTTTTACATTAATTACCAGTTACATTAAGGTAGGGTCGACCTGTACCCTTTACATTACAATTAGGGTTACAGGCAGGTCCGACTCTTGTACAATATAGCAAAGGATCTGATACACCCACTAGTGTTCATCTACTAGGGGCACATCCACAGGGATTTCCATATCTCTGGCTCACTACATTACACGGGAGAACCAGATCTTCACACTTCACCCGTGCTCGTCCACAAGCATGTCCACTCTACATATCTTCTTTCCCACTGCCTCACACAGGAGAATCATTTGGAGTTTTCTCGTCAACTCTGCTACTCAGAGGAGGCTAATGCATCATCTTCATTTCTGTTCACATGATGATGCACCCAACACTTTTGGATTTCACACGTTCACCTTATGCTCAACCACAAACACGTGTAACTCGATAGATTTCCTTTTCCACTGGATAATCATATGGAGTTCTTCTCAACTCTCTAAATGGAGGAGGTCATCTCTACGTTCCAACTCTGTCTCAGGCATGAACCACATACCCTTCTTTAGGGGCTTTCTCTCAGGTTTGTAAGCTGAGAGAAAGACTCACATAGTTGCAATGATCCACATCTCACAGGTTTGTAAGCTGGAGAATGTCTCACATAGCTGCAATCATCAACAAATAGTTCTTTCTTCATGGTGACACTTGTTCCTTTAAAACCTTAAACCCTAATATAGAAAACTGCAACAAATGAAACCATACTACTTCAGCCTGATCAAGTGATTGATTGACTACATTTTTCATACTCATCTCTCAATTACCCTTATGATTATATTTTGATTTGAAGCTGACACACAAAATCCTTTCTTGCTGCTCAAAAAACCAGACTATCACAATTGCGCAACAAGGTTGATGTGCAACTATAAATTTCATATTTACAACTTATATCCTCAAAAGAAAATTCCAAAATATGTATGGGAAAAATGTAATGTCATCAAAAAACAAAGACAAAAATGAATGCATCTTAGGGCTTAGATCTATGCTGCTTCAGCGAGAAAATCAAGTTTTCCCTTCCCCTTCTTGTCTGTCTCCAACTATTGCAAGCTTTGTTTGAGTGTTTTGTTCTCTTTCCTCAAAGTCAAATTTTGCTGATATATGTTCTTCATTTTTTTTTATGTAGTAGCAGGTTTCTTCTCACCATGAATGTAACATTGTATATTGCAGGCTCACAATCATCTAGGATCTCTATAAATTTCATCTTTGCTCTTCTATTCTCGTCCCTCAACTGGATTATCATATGTTGTGCTTCTCTCAGCTGTTTTCTTAGTCTTTTGAAAGTATGTTGACCCTCATCATAGGTAGTCCTGTTCTTTTCTCTTTTTGTTGGCTGGCTCTTTGTTGGAGTTTCTTCTTGAGACTGCAACTTTCTGGATGAGGATCTGGTCAAAGGAACACTAGGATTAGGTATTTCTTTCACCTCTGGACTTTTCTCCACTACCTTCCCTTTACCTTTTGTTTTGAATCCTGTTGGATTTACAGGCACTGATGTTACACCTGTCACTAAGATATCTTTCTTGGAGGCTTGCTCCAAGGTTTTGTTTCTTTATTTCCCTTTTCTCATGCTACAATTGTGCTCTGAAAAATTGGGCTTTCTTTAATTGTTCTTGTAACTCAATGATAAGTCTGTCTTTGTCATTAGGGAGAGATGTTTGTGTGAAGGCCTATGGATCTTAATTAGGTTCTTTTGATGTGTCCATGGCAGGCATCCTTTTTGTTGCTGACCTAGTAACTAGTTTACTAGCAACTTTGACCACTTCTGGGGGAAATTAGAGCTTTTTCCCTTTCTTTTTAGCTTGTTGACTTACTGTAGTTTCCTCAATTTCCTTTTCCCTCTTTTTGACAGAACTATCAAGGACATATGTGGTGGTCTTTGCTACGGATGAAGGTGTATCTCTCATGCTCTGTGGGATGTTAAAATAATCAACTTATATCTTTGATTATGATACAAAATATTCCCAATCCTGATTCCTCTTTCTAAGTTCTTCTAACACTAACAACTTTATCAATGAAAAATGGAAGAGGCTGGGTTCCCCTTGATCTTTCCTTACTTGCACTCTGTAATCCATCTTCCCTAGGGTTCTGAAGAGGTAATAGGGTAAATTTAAAGGTTTTCTACCAATGAAGTTCATTAAGAGCATGACATGATATTGATAAACCCTAGTGAATCTTCCCTCACATGTGAAAAACTTTTGAATTAACCTCAACAAACTACAATGAGTTTCTAATAGAATTTCTCTAGGTATGGTGGCTCCAAAATCCATGTTTCTAAATTCAGGCTTCAAAAATTCATGGTAGCAAGCTAGATCTAGTTGCATACCTTTGAACAATTTCTCTCCACAAGTAGGGATCTCTGTTGCAGCAACGATAGTGTCTTCAAAAACCTGAATTTGTATGTTTACCACCTTAGCTTCAATGCCTTTTCCACCTGCATTCTCTAACCTTGAAGCTTTTCAAAAAATTTGATGCAACCCACTTGTTAAAAAAAAAACCTGATTGTTGGATCTGCATTCACTAGCCTAAGGTCTTGAGGCTCAAATATAACAATATCACCACCCTTTGTGTTCCTCCTCCTTCCTTCTGGAGTCTCCATGATGTTGGTATGTGTCAATTTTCTTGTGGAAATAAAAAGAAAAGACTGTGCACAGGGTAAAATGCAACAATTGCAGATGCGTAATGAATAGGCAGAATTATGGTTCGATGTAGCAAAGGATATGCATTTTAAGGTGAAGTTTGAGTTTTTTGGTTCATAAGAAAGGTTTTACTTTCAAACATCAACCAGGAGCCTGAAACAACAGTTGGAGGGTACAAGAGTAAAGGAAGTGATGATGCATAGCACTATAAGCAACGTCCCCTGCAACAAGCTTGGATGGGAGATTTGCGGATTTGCAGAGAAGAAGAATGGTATCTGAGAGGTTTCTTGCATGAAAGATGAAGAATTTGAATACTAAATCCAAATTAAGCCACCACTTATACCCATCATACCTTCTTGTACTTCAAAATCCAATTGCGCATCAACTTGTGCAGTGCTCCAATTTACTTGATGATGCCACATGCCTCCAACGAATTTGAGCTCATGAGATTTTCTGAACCATGAAAATACTGACTCTAACTGATTATGATTGACCACTTGACCTCTCATAATGATCCTTTGGTGACATGACAATCCATATTCTTTGAGATCAAGACCACATGACTCATGATTCAAACTTTATTTTATAACCCTATCTAAACGACTTTATTAATCACAAATCCATTGACTTGTGACATAACTTTCACCTAAGAGAAGAATGCCATGGTATTTATGATACCAAATCATGAATTTACCCTATCATACATACTTAAACCATACTCGAACAACCTATTTATAGGGCACTAACACTGGCTCCAATGGGGATGGTATCTTCCCTGTGAGGTGCCAAAGTTATAACTTTATACAAATGATTATAAATTTGAACATTGAACTGCATAATGTTGGCAATTTGGTTGTCATTGATGTCAACCTTGATAAATGGGTGAAGTATCATTGATTGATTGATTGGTTTGAGAAGCATTGTCAATATTGGACATATTGTTATGAAGGTGACTTGAATGTCAAGCATTGTCAATATTGGACATAATGTTATGAAGCTTGGACATAATGTTATGAAGGTGACTTGAATGTCAAGCATTGTCAATATTGGACATAATGTTATGAAGGTGACTTGAATGTCAAGCATTGTCAATATTGGACATAATCTTATGAAGGTGACTTGAATATCAATAGAAAGATAATATTGACTAATATATTGTATGAGTTTGATACACTCATCCTATATTGTATAAGGTTGATATTGTGTCATTAACATCCATGCAAAAAAGAAGAAACTGTGAAGATAAAAACGGTAAATGGATAATCCAATATGGATCCATACAAATTACAAATAAAGAAGTTAATAAGACATGGTTCATTAAAAGTGATTAAGAAAATATCAATTGAAGAAGAGTCTAGAGACGAGACATAATGTCAATGTTGGATGTTTGTTGAGGAAACATTGACACCATCGAGTCACAAGTAAAGTCGATTCAAACAACAATAAGGTTGGCTATCTGGAATTCGATCTACTGCAAGACGAGTCAACCATCTGCAAGCCTGTGTATTGATGGAATGTGGAGAAGACAAATCGATCGATTTCAATATGAGTTGAAGACAAGTGACCAAATGAAGGTCGAAGTCGAAGGAAAATTGAGTCTGGAAATACAAGTCGGCCAAAGCAAGTTGAGATGACCAAATTCGAATTTCTCAAGTCGATTTTCTTCCAAGTCGTGTCGATCCAAAAAAGAAGTAACGTAAAGGTCAAAGTCGAAGAAAACTTAAATACAAGTCGAGTCGAGGATGAAACAAGATGGGTCGACTATAATTGAAATACTCAAGTCGAAATTTATCCTAGTTGAGTCGACCAAAAATATGTTTGTCGGTCGAATGAGGAATAAAATACAAAAAAGGGTGAGACCAATTCAAATCTTTAGTGACTAGCAGTTGAGTTTAATCACCAACAAAGGATAGTTGTGGAGGTCGATTTAGACATTCATGAAAATGTAATATGTATTGAAGTCGATTTGGCATCCGACGATGAAAGGAAAATCTAGGCAAGTTTCCTTCAAAGAACCATCTGTACCGACCACCTCACACACTTTTTGGGGAAATTTCCCACTTGTCAGCTAATTGGGCATGTTCTGCAAAAAAACCCATGTCGTAGAATTTTAAAATTCGTTTCCATCAGTCTAGAATCTTCATATGAAAATCAATGTATAAATTGGTGTACAAAAATCAATTAATAAAAGTTACCATTAGTGTTAATTGAATGAAGGGGTGCAATGTTTCTTTCCAAAAGAACACATTGTTTCAAAGTGACACATTTTGGAGGACTATATAAGTAAAGAAATATGAAGGGAAGAGGGTGTCTTGGTGGATATATATATATATACTTGATTAAACGAAAGTTCATTCTATCAGGTTGGTGCCTGTTTACAAGCTAAGTCTTGTCATGAGGATTGGATTCCTCACATCTCAGTTGGATCTGAGATCA
The DNA here is from genome assembly GCA_010110895.2 of Picea sitchensis. NCBI lineage: Eukaryota > Viridiplantae > Streptophyta > Pinopsida > Pinales > Pinaceae > Picea > Picea sitchensis. The sequence continues at coordinate 6,093 of SNQJ01S0236845.1, read as the reverse complement.
ACAAGTTGGGTTTTGTTATGAGGGTTGGATTCCTCATTTCTCAGTTGGATCTAAGAACTACAAGTTGGATATTGTATCAGAGAGTTGGATCTCTCATATTCAATAGAAGTTGAAGATATTAAATGATTGATTTTATTTGTATTCAAGTTAAATAAATAAAAGAAATATATTTTATCTACTTCATACAATTTGTGTTATACATGTTTATGAATAATTAATTGAACTACATATATCTTATTTATTTAATTTATGAAAGTGTGGAAAATAGCCAAAAGTTCCAGAAACTAATTCACCCTCCTCCCTCTCAGTGTCAGTCTGTGTTTCAACACATAAGAGCATACTTGGTAACACCCACCAAACCTTAGGGCCTTCTCTTCAGGCTTCAAATTCTGTTGAGTGCTACCCAAACCTGCAATAACAAATAAATGGATATTTACAATGAAGTGGAAAATCAGATTGCTTTAAGTGAAATAATGTTTGATAAACTTTCCATTAACAAGTCCTCCACTAATGTATTCTCCATTAAGATCTTGTAACAAAAATGCATTGCTCCCATGATATGTTGCAACCTTGTATGGTCCCTTCCATAGGTTTTCAAATTTAGCATGTTTTCCCTTGTCTTCATTTCTTGCATCCCATTTTAACACCAAATCATCAATCTGAAAATCATCAACATATGTTCTTCTATCAAACACCTTCTTCATTTTGTCTTGGTATAATTGATCATTCTTGTAGACCTCTTCTCTCATTTGATGGAAATGAACTAGCTGATCTATCCTCCTCTGAATGTTATTAGGTTCAACATCTATCTCTTGCAATAGCTTCATGTCTGGTAGCCCAAGTGAGGTGGGAAAAACTACATCTGCACCATAAACAAGCTGGAATGGAGATGTGCCAATAGACTTCTTTGTACTTACCTTGTCTTCCCAAAGTGAAAAAATCAGCTTCTTGTGCCAAGATTTCTTATTCTCCTGCAGTAACTTTTTGATGATCCTAATCAAGCTCTTGTTAGATGACTCAGCCAAACCATTACCTTGTGGGTAATAGGCTGTTGAGTGGATAAGTGTGATACCATAATCATTGCAGATTTTGACTAGTTTTTTAGACTTAAAAGCAACATCATTATTAGTAATAATCCTTCTTGGACAACCAAACCTTGAGAGTATATTACCTTCCAAAAATTGAATGATGACTGAATCAACTGCTTGCCGAGTAGGTACAACTTATATCCACTTTGTAAAATAGTCCGTGGCTATTAAAATCCATCTATGATGAGCTGAGGATGAATGACGCACTTCTCTTATAAAATCCAAGCCCCATTGATGAAAATGATCTTTTATAGAGATGGGCTTCAATGGTAAATGAAACATCTTTCTTTTCCCTTAAAAAATTTTACACTCATGACAACTGGAAACCTATTTATACACATCAACAAATATAGTAGTCCATTACAACCCTGATCTTAGGATTTTATTAACCTTTGATTTCCAATAATGATGACCTCCACAGTCACCCCTATGGAATTCCTTCGTCGTTTGTTGAGATTCATCCTCTAGAAGTCATTTCAATAACACTCCACCATGGTATTTCCAATAAAGGGAACCATTAAGTGCACAAAAATTCGATGCCTTTTGTTTTAAAAATGTGGCTTTGGTTTTTGTCAATTCGGGAGGATCCTGCAAATTTTGTAAAACAAAGATAATTTCACTGTACCAAGGCAAATCCAAGAATTTCTGACTTACCTGAGGAGGGACTTCTTCTTCTACATCTTGTGAAAGATCAACAATAAAATTTACTCCCAGTAACTCAAAATTTGATTGTGTCATTATTTGAGCAAGACCTTGTCCTTTGATTAGCTTTGTAGGTTTAATCTCCAAGTCATATTCCAACAGGGCTGCAATCCACTTACCTCTCTTTCCCTCAGGATCAAGTTGAGTCAAAATGTCCTTTACAACACTGGAACATATGCAAGAACACAAGAGTGTAAAATATACATTCTTAACTCTTTCAAAGCCTTTACTAGGGAATATGCCTGCTTCTCCATAATATTGTACTTAAGAGTGGAACCTCTCAAAGACCTACTGAAAAAAGCAATAGGTTGCTCCTGATTCTGATTATTTTTCTGCATTAGTAATCCTTCTATAGTGTTCTCCGAAGCAAAGGAGAAAATAATAAAATCCCTTGAAAAATCCAGGCTAACCAAAACAGGGGCTTTGGTCAGAGATACCTTTACCTCTTCCAAAGACTTCTTTGCATATGCTTTCCATATTATTTCATTTCCTTTTCTCAACATATTTGTGATATGATTTATTATTTCAACCAGATTAGGAATAAACCTTCTTAAAAAAATTATCCTACCCAAAAAAGACTGTACCTCTTTTTTTTTTCCTTGGAGTACTGATTTTCTATATTGCAACCACTATATTGGGGTCAATTTTGATACCATCTCTTGAAATTATGTGTCCCAACAATTTTCCTTCCTTCACAACAAAATTTGACTTCTTTGGGTTGAGAGAGATCCCAAATTTTCTGCACTTTTCAAAAACTTCCTTCAAATGCTGCAAATGTTCACTGTCAGAGTTTGAATACACAGTGATATCATCTAAGTAAATGACAATGAATTTATCTTTCTAATTAGCAAAGGCTATGCCCATATCCCTCTAGAAAGTTTCCCCTGTATTCATGAGTCCGAAGGGCATTTTAGCATACATGAAGGTTCCCCATGGGGTTGTAAATGTTGTCTTCTCTTGGTCATTTGGGTGCACCATGATCTGGTTGTATCCAGAAAAACCATCCAACATTGACATTCTCTGGGAGCCTACAATCTTTTGCAATATGTGATCCATTTTCGGTAAGGGGTACTTGTCCTTGAGAGAGACTCTATTTAAATTCTTGAAATCTATACAAAGCCTTATTTCTCCATTTTTCTTTTTGACATGCACAAGATTAGCTAGCCACTTGGAAAACCTCAAAGAAACAATTATTTTAGCATCAAACAATTTCCTTACCTCCTTCTCAATGAGTGGCAGCTAGAGTAGATTGATCCTTCTCAATTTTTGTCTGAAAGGTTTCTGATCTTCTTTAATTGGTATTGTGTGTTGAATGATGCTCTTATCATATACTTTCAGATCTTCAAAACTCCAAACAAACACATAAAAAAACTACCTCATCAATTCAAGATATTTTTTTTTTCAGGGGTTAGGGACTTGGACAACTTGACAAATTTAGGTTCTTTATCATTCCCTATATTAAAGTCATCAAACTCAGATTCATTTGGAGTTACCTTGGGATTTTCAGCCACATCATTGTCATCAAACAATTTTTCAAGAGGTACAAGACCTTCGAGAATTGTATTGTTATTCAATTGAATAATCTCTTTATTTGCTATCTGATTGACATACCCATCTGAGACTGAAACAACATCCACATCTTCATATTTATCATAAAAATTCTCCTCATCAATTTGGACATTTGCATACTCTTCTTCCATATGTAGAAATACGATAATTTGCTTGTCATTTTGCAAGTACTTGCCAGTGTTTGACATTATCCAAAATGACTAGCCTGTGCTTGACCTTAATTTCATATTTCTTGTTGGGATAAATTGGGATCTTGAAAACACTTGTTGATGTGGCAAGTGCATCTGCAATTGGATTTTGTTCCCTTGGCACCACTGAAATGTTATACTCAAATTTGTTTTCAAGCAACTCCAAGACTAGATTCCTATAGGCCCTCATTCAAGGATGCTTAGTTTGGTATGTACCTTTGACTTGGTTGATTACAAGTTTAGAGTCTCCATGTACATATATTTTCTTTGCCCCCAAATATTTCAAAGTGTTCAAACCTATAATAAGAGCTTCATATTCAGCCATATTATTTGTGCAATCAAAAGACAACTTATAGGAACATAGTTTTGAATTAGAATTAACATTAGGAGGAATAATCCAGACACCTGCCCATGCTCCCTCTTTGTTGACTGCCCCATCAAAATCCATATTCCATACACCCTCATCTTCATTTTTGTTATGTTCTGAAATTGATTCTGCTTGATGATCTTTTGGATTATTCTGATCATGTTCCTCAAAACACAAATCATTATAGAAAATTGTAGACTCAATATCAATATCAATTGAATAGATAGAATGGTTGTTGGATTTATCTTTTCTACTTACCTTGTATTTCAATAACACCTCTCTGTATAACCTTGTATCTTGGCAAAAGACTGGCACTGTAGCATAAGACATATCCATTTGTAGAGTACCTTTGAGTTTAGCAACCCATGACCTTGACAATAACATTCCAAACTTAAGAGGAATGTCTGCAACAACTACATCCATGACCATACTTTTTGATTGGATCTGATCTAAAGAAACAACAAGGTCCTTGATCAGACCTATTATCCCCTATCTTAGGGATAACAAATGAGATCACGTCTCGAGGCCCACAGGTTCTAGACATGGAGTACCGAGAGCCAGGTGATTTGAGCATGACCCATCTTTTCTTCAGTGCAATCCATTCATCACTAGCAACAATATCCATCCCACCAACCTGGTCTTGAAGTAGCGCTGGGTATTCCTCCATGAGGTAATGAGTCTAGGTATCATGGTATGTATCACTCTGATTTTTTAAGTACTTGAATATGTTGTATTGAATCCTTCTTCATTTCATGACGTTTTCTTGGAAATTATGCTCTTTGCCTCGTTTATACCTGGAAGGGTAACATGGTTCCCTAGTAAGTTGGTTTCCCTTTAGGATGGGTTGCTATTGGGTGGGTCTGTGAAAATTCATCATCCGTTCCCTCCATACTTACCAATTTCCATCCTTATTCCTTCCATCTCCCCTATCCTTGTTTGGGCATTGGGATTGGCTACGCTAGGAAGGGTTGTACCTTACCTTGTGGGAAGAAGGGGCTAAAATCCAATGTTGAAACATTTTAGATGTTTCACCCAGGGATCCCCGAGAAAGATTTGAAAAGCTTCTCAGTAAGAAAATGGGACTCGTAAGATACACAAACACTCAAGGTACTAGTTGATGGATAAGAGGTATCATCACGAGACGACCTATTATGATCATGGGCATGTAGCGGTATGACACTACCACCTATCTGGTCACCAAACCAGGGTAGTGGCTCTTAGTGGCACAACGAAGAGAAAGGGGGTCTCATCATGAGCCAACCTTCTCATTTCCCTGAAATGTTTGTGGATAACGCTGTCACCTTTGGTCATCAAGCTAGGACAGTGGCCCTCAACTATTCCCTTGAAGCACAAAAAAAATATATCAAAAGAAATAAATCTAAGTGTTATCACCAAAATTTTGTCCGCAAATGGTTACATGAATCCAACATCTTCAAAACACCCATTAGTTCACTCATGGACCAAAAATGCATCTCCACAAGGTCTAAAACTATACAACTAGTTATAAAATTAGCATGCGCTAAGACTACATAGGGAGCACACACACATGTGCCATTCAGAAATGCAAGAAAATCACACATGCGCACGATGCGCGGCTGTGGATACAAAAAACCGCGCACCCCTCAGAAAAACACATTTATGATATTGACCGATCTTCCACCCACTTCTGGTTCAACTTCCAAGTCGATTTGACACCCAAATCTCGGCTAAATCTGACTAGGGGGATGTTCAAAGACCTAAAGGTGCCCTAAAGGGCCCATTGTTCACACTAAGAACTGGTTGCATAATGCCTCAAAACTATGCTATAAAAAGAGGCCATAGGTGCACTGTATTTTCAAGGAATTCATTTGTATTGTTATGTTGCTTATATTCTCTTGGAGGATCCTCTTTCCTTGTCAAGAGCATACAAACACTATCTCATTCAACCATTCATATGACCTCTTGAGTGAATGTGCTTTGGATTTTCTTCATCATTTCCTTCTAGTTTGTTACTTGTAAGAAGAGCTCAATATTTGGGGGTTTAAGGGCCCTCCCTATTAAGCCCTAATATTGGCTCATTACCCCTTAATTGGGGCATATTATATTAGTAATGTTATTTTATTTATGTCGGCTTTAGGCCATTAGTTGTAATTATACCTCCTAGTCTCCTATATATACCAAGGATACATTTTTATTTTGA
>SNQJ01S0236843.1:13804-24913 GCA_010110895.2 Picea sitchensis | reverse complement strand
AAAATCATTAGAAATTTGAATATTTTTACAAAAGTATCTCCAAACATTTCACATTTTGCATATTAAAGACTAGAAATATTAGCCCAGGTTTCTACATTTTAATATAAATTTCTATCCTTAAAATTATCCCTGCTAAACATCCCCCTCCTAAACAACCCAGTGATAAAATAAGCATCCTCCTTGATGGGTTGATACCTCATATCATAACCAATCTTGAATTCTTGTAGACCATGATCCCAACTACGGATAAACTGTTGTAAAAACGTAGAGTTTCCCCTAAGGAATGTACCCTCCTCATAAAACTTGAGGATGCCAACATCCCTCAAAAGGGAACGTGTATGAGGTAAAATAGGGTGAGGGTACCTCTCCCTATACCTCTTCCGTGCCTCCCACTCACATACACGTACATCTTGACCCATTGTTGTTGTTGTTGTTCCTCCTCTTGTCATTGTTGTCTCTGATTCACATAAAAATATTTTTAGGCACATATATGTATATTTGTATTTAAAAGAAACTAAAATTAATTTTTGATTGCAAAAAATATGTGGAAAAGTAGTTGGTGCACCAAAAATAGTAACTATGGACTACCATCGGTGCGTTATATCAGTAATAAAACACCATTATGCAATGTAGTTAGTACAATGCTCTAGTGCTCCACGGTTATTGGAGAATCGATAAGTCTTTAGCGGTACGTTGTGTTATATAATTCACCAATAATGGGGCGTTGCACAAAACACAATGTTGTGCCATTTTGAATATTTTATGTGCTAGGCGGTGTGATTGGTTATACATAATGACATTGTTGTCATGCTATGAACGAAACCAATGTATTTCATATACCTAGACACATCAGTTGCAGGTCATCCCAAAAGTTGCACCGATATGCTAAATATTTAAATATTTGATCGATACCATGCTATTTACAGCACTGATGCATTTTGTATACCTATGGGCATCGCTAGGTTAATTTTTTTGTCACAAATTAGGTAGTTTGATGTGTTAATGTGAAGGCATTGGTGCTCCTGTCATCTTGGAGCACCATCATTTTGTTTAGTGGTGTGTTGTGTTTATTAACACACTAGTAACGAGGCATCTAGGAAGACACACCCCTATGATAAGAGATTAAATATTTGTTCCGGTGTGGTTATGCGTTTATAGCACCGGTGCGATTTGTTAACATTGGTGCACCACTAGGTAAATTTTGTTGTATAAAATCGGGCAGTGTGATTCGTTAATTTGAATACACCAGTGCTCTAGATTTATTGGAGCACTAACGTTATGTTTAGCGGTGTGTTATGTTGTATAATGCATCGGCCACTAGGTGTCCAGGAAGACGCACCGCTATGGTTATTTTCTAAATTTGACATGGTGGATTTTTTGTGCACGACACCGGTGGGTATTGTTATTGTATACACATCGATAATGATGTGTCCTATAAAATGCACCGCTATGATAAATTCTTAAATATTTGGCCCAGTGTCGTGTTATTTACAATATCGATGTGGTTTTTTAACTTTGGTGCACCGCTAGGTTAAGTGTTACGTTGAAAATTGGGCGGTGTGATTTGTTTATTGGAACGCATCGGTGCTCCATATTTATTGGAGAACCAGTGTTTTGTTTAGAGGTGCATTATGTTGTATAACGCACTGGCTACGAGGCGTCCAGGAAAATGCATCACTGTGACTATTTTTTAAATTTGGTGTGGTGTCATTTTGTGAATGGAACCAGTGCATATATTTATCATGTATGCATCAATGGTGGTGATTCCTATATATTTATAGGAATCACCAGCTTCAGGGCGATCCGGATCATTCAAGTGCACCACGTAGAATTGAAAAAAATCAAAAAAATGGCCAAATTTCAGGACAATTTGACATTTTAATCTGATGAAAATTCAAATAAAAAGGTAATAAATAATTTACCTAGGTTATTTTGTCCCAAGGAGGCATGGTTCCACCATAGAGAAGAAATCAAAATTCAAGGTAATTTCCCAAATTTGGAAATGTGTGGAATATACCAATGGAGCTATTAAACTCACTATAGAGCACTGCAAATTGAGCGGTCTTGGAAGACAAGTGAGCATCAGTGCTTGTCAAAGAGTTTGGAAGCACATAATGAAGTGGAATAATGAAAATCGGTTCAGTAAATTATTTTATTTTACCCTACCTTGATGTGCTCGACAACAGGGATACACACTGGGGTGTCATATTCACTCTAACTGGGTCACTTTGTTCGATGCTTATATTTTGTGTTTATAACGAATTACGATGCACCTTAATTTTGAAGCATTGCGGCATTAGTATAGTGTGTGCACTAGGGTGTATTTACCTTATAGGTGCACCGCTAAAAAATCCTCTACAAAAACCTCAAGTTGCCCGCCTCCACTAACAACCTCCGCTGTAAACAAAGAAGGGATAAGTTTTTTGGGGAGGCTTTGTAAAAACCTCCACTACAAGGTGTTCTCCTTGTAGTGTCCATAAAATGAAATAATAAGTTAACTTAATGCTAGACTATAAAATAAATCTAACTTAATATTTTCAATACTTGTTTCCTGGATTTCGTTATGAACCAAAAAAAAAGGAAAAGAGATTTTGGTATTTTGTGATTTTTGGTGGTTAATGGGAGAAGACAAGTGCCTTATCCAACTAGGTCTTGTGGGGTCAAACAGAAAACTCCTCTTCAAATTTGGTCTATTTTATTTAAGTATTAGGATGAGGATACTATAGCCGAAGTATAAAATGGTCTCCTACCTTATCAAGACAAATAGTGAAGGCCAAGGCACTACTAGAAGGGGTCCTCAAGGGAACGCTTTCACCAACAAGATCAACTATAACTCGATAAACATACTCAATACCCTTTCTAAGGTTCATAAATGGATAGAAAAAGCAAGAAATCAAATAATTACCAAACTAACAAAGGAAGAAGGAGAGGAGTTTCCCCAAAACATATTCCTTCAAACTAGTAGAATTTACCCTTCAATGGATTGATCTTATTAGCTTGTAAAAGACTTGAGCATTCAGAATCAATATCTATGCACCAAAAACTAACCAATATATGAGCATTCATAATCAATATCTATGCACCAAAAACTAACCAATATAGAAGTGCTTCAAGAATTGACACCAAAATGCCTTAATAGGTAGATATTAAACAAATTTACATTCTCAATGGCCAACAATGAACCACAAATAGAAGTGTGAGGGGGGTCCTCTTTTATAGGAGGCTTCAACAACCCTCATATTACAAAAATATTTTTATCTTTTTAGATCTGTCCTAGGAGATATCACAATAGACTTATCTTCCAACTAACTAAGGAGACAAGGTCAAACAATATATAAAATATAGGAAGAGATGTGCCACATGTACAATATTCCCCCAAGGGAGGGAGACATTCCACCAAAATAGTCAAGGGGAGGTCAATGGAGCCCAACATTCCTCCATGATGCAAGGTAACCTCCTCAAGATATATTTCCAATGAAAATATATCCACCAAATATGCCAACGACTATATTCAAAATGAGGGAATTCCACACATGTGGCACGTGGGGGAATTAGAGAAGGTGACTCACCTAAAATAAGCTCCAATGATCATATAGGAGGTCTCCAATGCATAGCCTCCTCCTCAAATCACGCCTACAACATCATCAAGGTGGATGTCTCATCAAATTGTGTGACAGATGACTCCAAATATGTGAAGGGGTTGAGTGCTACAATGTATGTGATGTGGCAAGGCATGGATAGTCTAGGTGCATGAAGGAGGGCCCTCAAGTGCCTAGGGAATTGTGAGTAGTGCCTAGAGAGTTGTGAAGTTTATTCAAGAGTTGTGAATATGCCTCAACAGTTGTGATGATGCCTCAACAGTTGTGACGATGCCTCAACAGTTGTGTCTTCAAATAAAAATATGTACAGTGACCTAAAGTGTTAGGCAGATGATCACCTAAACCAAATTGTGACAAATACATAGGGATATCTATGCTTAGGAATAAAATAAGTATGCTTTTTAGGTATGACAACCTTTACAATACATGAGAAACACTTTTACATAAGGGTAAAGTGAAAAAACCTAAGGGTTCCCTAAGTCATGTGTCCTAGTAGATCCACTCTTGAACCTATGCACACCTACCTCAACCATAAAATGACCCCCATGAGATGGTTAGTATGAGCCATAAGGTCAAGGACTATCTTGAAATGGGGACTAAGAGGATGGGCCATGATAAACCTCAAAGGGTCTAGAGAAACCACCTAGATTAAAAAAACACTTACATGGATCACTAAGCATGGTCTAGTACAATACATGAGATATAATGGTCATACTTTTGGATAATCATGATACATGGCACAAATCATTATGATGGCACATCTGATCACGAAACTCTAGGATTTTACATCATCTCAAAATAGGCACAAGATCTTCTCATATGCTGGAAAATATCTGGCGAAGAAAATCAGGTACCCTGAAGTGAAACTGAGGGATAACTGGAAAAATGATGTCAAAACATATAGCATGACTAACATATATGACATGAGTAGTTTTCAGAGGGGGATTTGGTTTAAATGTATGACAACAAGTTCTATAATCACAGTGAAATTTTAAATGCAATATCAAGGACCATATAGGGTGGTGCATATTACTAATGAGGGCATACAACAACTAGTGCATCTTGATGAAACACTAAAAAATACTTGGATGAACAATGCTCTTCTAAAACCCTATATGAACCCAACCCGATAGAGCAACCTTGAGGTTGGAGGGGGGGAGATTTAGTGCTATGAATGATAAAGAAAAACAGTTCTAAAGTTATGTAGACTTCAGAAAACTCCACTAGAGTAAAGCTCTATGGTTAGGGTGTCGATGTCAACCTGGGACATGTTATTGCACAATTTGTACTTTCCCAAAGCCCAAGGCAAGAGAGACAATATTGGCATAACAAGGGGGTGACCTATCACTGTCACCTTAATAGGAAACCCCTTTTTGTTTAGGAGTGGAAGAAACTAACCCAAGGGAGACATCCCTAGTGACCTAAAGGCTGGTGAAATGAAACAAAGATATAAAGATAACCCCCCTCTCACTAGTCACTTAAATCAAATGGTATTGTTGGGCTTATGTCTTAAGAGATGAAGCAAATGTAGTGGATGAAGTGTACCTGCCTAGAAAAAGACAACAAGAAAACAGGTGGGAGTCTACAGTATGAAAATAATGTTAGTGCTTCAATAAGACAATAAACCAGTGATGTAAATTCCAGTTGATAAAAGTGCAGCAATTAATAAGTTTACAACAACAATGAGAAATTTGTAATAGCTACAAAGATACTCTTCAAAAAGTTCTTTAAAAGACAGTAAAAATGTGGCATTTAGTGCATAAAATGATAGTAACTTGTCGTAGACAAATTCGGAAGTGATGATCCAAATGGATCCAAAAGGAGAAAAATTAGAAATTCTCGTATTTGGACAAAACTAGCACCATTGTGTAGTGCTCGTCGTGTTGATTTTGGTAGTATATTTGTTTTCAAAAATGGACTTTGTATGGTGAAGTTATCGCGATATGAAGTTCAGGTCAAACAGGCAAAAAGTCAAAGTCAAGTCAACAGTCTGTATTGTTGATGTCATTAGTACGTCAACATGACAGGAGGCAAATGATGTCATGATGACATCAACAGGACATGTGGTAGCACCAGGACATGACACGTGGCAGCCAAATTTGGCATTTTCAGGGGTCGATTTGGACCAGTAAAAAGTTGACAAGTGGTTGTACGAATGACATGTGGCAAGCACATATGAGGACACATGGTTGTATGGACATGACATAGCACCAGTAGAAGCATGACATGTGGTCGGTACGACAGTGATGTGGCATCATCCGGTTGGGACATGTGGCAGGTACGGTGTTGACTGTGCATATTTGACACGTGGCAGTGTTGGCTGGGTAGCTAATTGTGTGGTGATTGAATCAATGAGTCAGCAATGCGGTCCAATCATGAGGTGACATGTGGCCCAAACATAGGGTTCCATGTGGCAACCCAGATTGGTCCAATAATGCCTGGGTCAAAATTTGTTTGAGCCTTCAGCGGATTCGAACGCGTGACCTTTTGACTAGGCAACAAACTACACACAACGCGCTAGCCACCAAGGCGGGAGTGTTGCTTGGTTTTCCAAGTGGAAAGGTTCTATTTAAAGTGGATTAGCACAAATTTTTGGGGTTAGCACTCGGTTGGTAGGGCTAGCCCACCAACCAAGGTGCCTTTCACATGACCGGGACCATAGGCTAAGGACTGGGGCTACTACTCCAGCGCGTGGCCATATGGCCTTCCAAGCGACCAGGGGCAGAGGACCAGGGTGGAAGACTAGGGCCTAGCGAGTGGCCACATGGCGCACCAAATGACCAGGGGGCGCATCAATTTTTTCCAAAAAGTGGGCTTTCCACTTTATAATATGATTTTTTTATGATTTTTATGCTCATTTCGGTGGATTTTGCCCATTTTGGGGGGATCTGGAGCCCAATTTGAGGCCGGATTTTGGGAGGACATTGGGATGTGACCCCCAACCCCAATACTATATAAAACAAGCCTTTTTGGAATTTTAAGCAAGCATCTTGGAGCAAATTGAAGAATAATTTGTGAAGGCCAAGTTGTCTTATGCAGTGAAGCCATAAGAGTAGTTGAGCTTTGGAGGCCATTTTCGAGAGTTCTACTCCAGCTTTTTCAGTGTCGTCTATTGCATCAGGTTCCTGAGATAGATCAGAATACAAATGAGTCATTCAGAGACCTAAATGATGTAATTTTCATGCAGATTCTTAAGCATTGAATTTTAATAAAGAAGCCTCCCCCACTGAAGACAAAGGCCCAGAGACGTGGGCAAATTATGTCGAACTCTGTTATCAGCTTCTGGTGTTCTATCTTTTTATGGTTTGTCTCTTGTGTTTTCTACAAGTTCACTTCATTATTTAAGTTTTACTGCTTATACATTCACATGCATTGTCCGGAAAGATATCATTAAAATTGAAGTCATGGTGTGAATTACTAAGCACCGATTACAGATCAAGTGGTATCAGAGCAGGTTGACTGTATTGTAGGAATTGTGAATAAGCATGGGGAAAAGATTGAAGAGAGATATAATCCAAGAACTCAAGGAGATTAATCAATAGATTCAGCAAGAAAATTCTGAGCTGAGAATATTGGTACAAATCCTCGAAGATGACAGGGAAAGGATGCGAACATTGGTGTTAGCAACAGAAGAAAGACCAGTTGGAATAAGTCCTTCTGTTAGAAGCATGAGTCATGTCAAGGATGATGGAATTCATCCATTCCATGGGAAATCAGATGAGGAGGATTGATATACTCCCACTACTCTGGTTTAGGAGAAGTCGCTAGGAGAGGCCATGGGCATATTTTCCTTTCCATCGGAAAGTACGCAGTATACTCCAGCTTCTCCTATAGCTAATCAGAAACTGGATTCGGGCGATCAGGATAATGCCACTTTTGAAATGCATACCAAAGGAATTGGTATGAAGATGATATCTAAGTTTGGCTACATGAAAGGACAAGGTGTTGGAAATCATGGCCAAGGTAGAGCTAAGCCTATCGAGGTGCGAGAATGACCACTCCATGAAGGATTGGAATACACGGAAGCGTCTATTGATGACAACAATCCAGTGGTTTTTTGTACACATTGTCAGAAGTTTAGACACAATGTTGACCATTGTTGGGATCGGCATCCAGAACTGAAACCAACATGGATTCAAACTCGTAAAGGCAAGCAAGAAGCTCAATCCAGCAGTGACATGAACAATGAGTCGCAAGAGAAAGGTAAAATGGTTGAAAGGTATAAATATCATTCACCTACCTTTAATGACAAACATGATAGGGTCATGGAACTTATAAAAAGAATAATTCCACGTACATGTTGCGGAAGTCATAACCATTGTGTTGCAGTATGATGGAAGCAAAAGGTATACAGAAAGAAGACCATGGCGACAGGGAGTACGCCAAGACAAGATGATGCAACACTACAGGTCAAGAAGAATCTGCATGCAAATTCAGCACAACCAAGACAAGAGTTGGTAAAATCTAACGAGGATTCATCTCAGTCTGAGCAAGGCTTCATTAAATTCATCTCAACATGAAATTATTCCTCACATTGTCAAAGGAATCGACATTGTGAAGATAGTTGTTGGAAAGTTCATCCAGAGTTGAGACACTCCAAAAAGTTCGAAGTGCTAGAGTAGAAGAAGGTTGTTGCAGAAGAGTATAAAAATGACCATGAAACTCCATCGACAAGAGATGGGTCATCTGCTTGGAACTAGGAAGATTTTATGCCACATATGTAAATGTTTCATCGAGTCAATGTCTAGTCTACTTGATGTAATAAAAGATATTTTATTTATGAAATCACTTACTGAGTCTAGTTAATGTTTTGTTGATTCTAGTTAATGTTTTGTTGAGTCTAGACGATTTATTGTTTTTTTAATCGATTGATGTAATGATGTAGTCAATTGTTGTAATAACCTTTTGGAGGACCAAAAGGTCCCAATGGGGAGGTCTAATCCAAATTGATCCAAAAGGCAAAAAATTCAAAGTTCTTTTATTCGAATGAAACCAGCACCATTGTGTAGTGCTCGTCATTCCGATTCAGACAATATATTATTTTTCAAAAATGGACTCTGTATGGCGAAATTATCGCAATCTGAATTTTAGGTCAAACAAGTAAAAAGTCAAAGTCAAGTCAACAATTTGTATTGCTGACATCAACAGTACGTCAGCATGACAGGTGGAAAATGATGTCATCATGATGTCATTGTGACATTAGCAGGACATGTGGAAGCACCAGGACATGCCACATGGCAGCCATATTTTGGCATTTTTAGGGGTCGATTTGGACTAGTAAAAAGTTGACATGTCATTATACGAATGACATGTGGCAGGCTCAAATGAGGAAACATGGATGTATGGATGTGACGTGGCACTACTAGTATACTGCATGACATGTTGTTGGTACGACAATGATGTGGCATCATCTGGTTAGGACATGTGGAAGGTACGGTGTTGACTATGCATATTTGACACGTGGCAGTGCTGACTAGGCAGTTGACTGTGTGGTGACTGGACCGATGAGTCGGTAGTACGGTCCAATCATGAGGTGACATGTGGTGCAATCACAGGGTGCCACATGGCACCCCAGATCGGGTCAATAAGGCCTGGGTCAAAATTTATTTGAGCCTCCAGTGGATTCAAACGTGTCACCTCTAGACCACGCAACGAACTACACAGAATGCGCTAGCCACCAAGGCGGGAGTGTTGCTTGGTTATCCAAGTGGAAAGGTTCTTTTTAAAGTGGATTAGCGCAGCGTTATGGGGTTAGCACCTGGTCGACAGGTCTAGCCTGCCGACCAAGGCGCCTTTCACCTGACCGGGACCATAGGCTAAGGACCGGGGCTACCACTCCAATGCGTTGTCATATGACCTTCTGAGCGACCAAGGGCAAAGGACCAGAGCAGAAGACTAGGGTGTAGGGCCTAGCACATGGCCACATGGCATGCCACATGACCAGGAGCCAAAGGAAAAGGTTCATGCATCAATTGTTTTCCAAAAAGTGGGTTTTCCACTTTATAATATGATTTTTATATTGATTTGGGTGGATTTTGCCCATTTTGGGGGGATCTGGAGTCCGATTTGAGGCCAGATTTTGGGAGGAAGTTGGGATGTGACCCCCAACCCCAATACTATATAAACCAAGCCTTTGTGGAATTTCAAGCAAGTAGCTTGGAGCAAATTGAAGAATAATTTGTGAAGGCCAAGTTATCTTATGTAGTGAAGCCAAAAGAGTAGATGAGCTTTGGAGGCCATTTTTGGGAGTTCTACTCCACCTTTTTTAGTGTCGTCTGTTGCATCGGGTTCTTGAGACAGAGCATAATAAAGTTGAGTCATTCAAAGACCTAAATGATGTAATTTTGATGCATATTCTTCAACATTGAATTTTAATAAAGAAGCCTCCCCCACTAAAGACAAAGGCCCGAAGACGTAGGAAAATTGTGTCAAACTTCGTTATCAAATTCTGGTGTTCTATCTATTTATGGTTTGTCTCTTGTGTTTTATGCAAGTTCACTTCATTCTTTAATTTTTATTGCTTATACATTTGCATGCATTGTCGGGAAATATCTTGTTAAAATTGAAGTCAAGGTGTAAATTACTAAGCACCGATTACAGATCAAGTGACTAGCTAGCAAATAATATGAATTATGTAGAAAATTTGTTGCTTTTGGATGGTTGTAGCAAACATTTATAACAACAGCAAGAATTAGTGCGCAAAATTGCAAGAAAATATCATGGAAACTTAGCATTTATCAAGTAAATTATTTAATAATTATCACAAGCAAATTATGAGTATGTTATGTCAATGTTAGTTGAGTCTATGCAGCAAATTACAAGGTTAGTATGGTTGTAGCAAGTATTTTGTAATAGCAGCAACACGATTAGTTAGTTTAGTTAAGCTAAGGTTAGTATTAGTTAGTGGAAGCTTCAAAGAAGAGAGTATGAGAGTTGTTTGGTCACAATCCTTCACAGGAGCAAGTGGACAAGTGCCTTTTGGGCTATGGAGTCTTTGATAGTATCAAATAAGTTGGAGAATTTAATGATTGTACTTGTCTAAAGATAAATGAGGTGAAACCTTGAAGAATAACACCTTAAGTCTTCAAGGATCCAAGGCCTCAAGGATAAATTCAACTAGAGAGTAGGCTCTTCTAGGCTCTACGAATTTCTCCTTCCTTAGACTATTGAAATAAATTTTATGTAACAAGCCTCTAGAAAAGGACTTCTAAAGTGATAGCACTTTAGGGCTCTAGAAGCCTTAATCTAGACAAAAGGTTCTTAACAATAAGTGGCAAGATCAAGAAAGAAGAAATACCTTATGTTCCTTCTCCTAGGGTTTTTTAGCAAGCAATTTCATAATCTTTAATATGAATAAGTAAAATTGACCACAAATATTTAATGCATAAACAAATTGCAGCATTTACTTACTTCACCAAGAATAATCAAGCATGAAAAACCCTAGTTTTCAGAGATTACCACCAAAATAACCAAGAAACATCATAAGCAAGCTCCTCCAAGCCTAGTGCAT
>SNQJ01S0236843.1:0-13149 GCA_010110895.2 Picea sitchensis | reverse complement strand
CCCCCCGGTTGGGGGGTTCGGGGGAATGTGGGCCCCCGGCGGGGGTTCGAGGGCAGCATCCCCCGATGGGGGTTCAGGGGCGAAGCCCCCGAAGGAAAAATTGCCTTGTAAATGTATATTGCAATTTCATTGTAAATCTGGACCGTTCATTATAAGGATGAAGATATAACGGTAGAAATTATGTTAGGGTTTTTGGACCTAGAAGGTAACCCTCTGTTATGAGGGAAATTTATTGCAGCTATGCATTATGGCGATTATTGTATTCTAAGAGAGGAGACTGTGAGATAAAGAAGAGGAAGTTACAGTGGGTTTTGTTGTAGGTTGTATCCCTTCATTTGTTGGATAATAATAAAGGAAGGATCTGGAAATTTCTCTGGTGGATGTAGCCCACACTGGGTGAACCACATAAATCTGTGTCTCTATTGTATTGTGTATCTTATGTGTTTTGTTTCTGCATTTGTTTTATTTTATTTCTCCGCGGTCCTGTTTTTCTAACAACGTTGGGCCTCCAAAGGCCCTCCTTCATTCCACACGTGCCAAAACTACAACCCAACATCTCTCAATGTCAAACCTTGGCCATAGTTGACGTCATCAGGCTACTAGGGTGACGTCCAAGGTCTCCAAAGCCAACACCCGGGTGGGGAAGGGTGGCCGCTCATTATCTAGGCCTACCAGGGTGCCTCTAAAGGAAACATCCTCTTCCTTCACTATGAAAATTGGTAGTCACTGTCTTGCCCCAAGATTGGGGTCTCTGCATCCATCCTTGGGCTTTTATCCCTCATGAAGGTCTGAACTGATCATCTCCTCATGAATACCTTTCCACCAGGAAAAGTCTTGTAAAGAAAACAAGTACACCCTTCAGGGTTTCATGAGTCACAAGTATCATAGAAAGTAAATCACATCCAATAATTAAATTACCTAAACATGTGCATCAAAACCCCCCTTAACTCCAAACAAATGCTCAAAGACATTATGAAATTTGATAAGTTAGATTTGGAGAGGGTCTTGGGGTGTCCTATTGGGCTAATATCTCTTAAGTTTGGGGTGTTTTGTAGGTGGAGTCTAGTCCAAGTCATGCAAGTGTATGAGGCGGCATGGGGTAAAAATTTGGGCATGGGGTGCATGTGATAACAAGGAAATGTAGAGTCTTACCTGTGGGTTCCTTTGTGGAGGGAAAGTTTCACCTTGTCATGGATGTAATTTTTTCCTAGCCCGTTCATTGCCATTTATTCTTAGCTTTATTTATTTTGATATTTTTCTCTTGTGCTACAAGGGAATAGTTGAGGACCACTGTCCTAGCTTGATGACTACAGGTGACAGTGTTATCCACAAACATGTCATGAAAATGAGAAAGTTGGCTTGTGATGAGACCCCCTTTCTCTTGGCTATGCCATCAAGAGCCACTACCTTAGTTTGGTGACCAGATAGGTGGTAATGTCATACCGCTACATGTCCATGGTCATAATAGGTCAGCTCGTGATGATACTTCCTATCCATCAACAAGTACCTTTGAGTGTTTATGTTATCTTGTGGGTCCCCTTTTCTTACTAAGAATATTTTCAATACTTTCTTGATGATCCTTAGGTGAAGCATCTCAAAGGTTTCAAAATTAGATTTTAACTCTTGCCGACTACTTTTACTCTCTGGGCCTTTATCCCCTTCTTCCCACGAGGTAAGGTACAACCCTTCCTAGTGTAGCCAATCCCAATGCCCAAAAATAAAGGGAAGATGGAGGGAATAAATATGGAAACTGGTAAGTATGGAGGGGATGGATGATGACTTTTCAAACATCCACCTAGTAGCAACCCATCCTAAAGGAAAATCAACTTACTAGGGCATTGTGTCACCCTTCCAGATTTGAACGAGGCAAAGAGAATAATTTCCAAGCAAATGTCATGAAATGAAGAAGGATTAAATACAACATGTTCAAGTGCTTCAAAAATTAGAGTGATACATACCATGATACCCAGACACATTACCTCATGGAGCAAGACTGACTGCTACTTTAGGACCAAGATGGTCTGATGGACGTTGTTGTTGGCGATATGTAGACTACTCTTGAAGAAAAAGAGGGGCCCTCCGGGGCCATGTTTAAGTCGTCTGGCTCTTGGTACTACATGTCTAGGACCTGTGGGCCTCTAGACATGATCTCCTTAGTTATCCCTAGGGTAGGGGATAACATCATGCTCCAACTCGGGGACATGGTCTCACCATAGAGCGCATGAGAACCTCAACATATCTAGTATGACCTGTGCCTGCTAAATCTCAACAAAAGACATTAGTAATCCCTAGGGTGGTGATATCACCCCTCTTCCATATATGATAAAATAAACAAATAAAAGCATATCTAGTATAACATATGATTATGAGCATACATATATGCAAGTGAGACAAAATAATAGTCAAATGCAACTACAACTATACTAACATGATATGCAATGGTATGTACAATGGATCCAAATGCCTACCTATTCTAACTTACCTATTGGTTGAACGCTAGGTGTAGTCATATAACCAGTGGAACCATCCTAGTAATGCCTCGTAATACTTTCCTTTGTGCTTCATCATAAACCAAAACAATGACAAGTTAAGCACAAAAATAACATGAGTTAGAGCATGTATCATATCATAGGAAATTGTAAAGTATAGCTCATGGAGGTGGGAGGGAGGGACAAAATTATACCAAGTCATACTTCTATAAAAATTCTCAATCCATCTCATAAAAGGATCGTGAAAGGTCAAAACCTCAAGAGGTTTTCTCAAAGAATCTGAAGGTTGACTACCTTGGATGTCATCAATCCCCGAAGTCTGAGAAGGAACTAACAATAATCTAGAGGTCGACTGACAATTTCTTAAGGGAAAGTTGAAAGAATGAGATAATAAAATTCTTAAGGTATTCAACATACCCTTGAATTCTAACAGAAATCTTCGCACTATAGAAAACTTGAGACAAGAGACATGTTTCCCAACTGCATCCTTAGTGACATTGTGAGATAAAGGAATAGAAGGGAGTTGGAAAACCTTATCAAAAGTATCTTGCTTTAGGAAAACAATGTCCTCACCCTTATCAAAATCTGAGCACAACGATCATTGACAATCTTCTTCATACAAGTGCTCAAAATAATACTCATCAAAATCCTCAAGTTATGACCGGAAATCATCATGATAACATTGCACATGGTCATCCTTGGGTGTTTTGAAAATATATGTATCCATATCATCTCCGTTTTTCCAAGTATGACCCTCGATTTCATAAATGGGATCTCCATCATGACCAATCACATCCTATCCACGTCTCCCAATAGATAGAAACTCATCAATCATATCACCACCTTCATTATAGCACGAAGGACCTAGTTCGTCCAAATATTCCTTAACTTCTTCACTTTCTGAATCATAGAATAGGGCATCATCAAAAACCTGGAAAGGAAAATTATTAACCTCATTCTCTTCTTCTTGTGCAAGAGAGATAGGATCTTGGAAGGCTTCATCGGAGGGAATATCACACATCAACACTTCATCCTCATGATTGACATCTTTAGGCTCTCGTTCTTCAACCAGGCCCTCATTATCTTTGGTAGAATCATGAGTGAATTCTTTCTCTTCCTCATGGGATTGTAACCTCCTTCATCAATCTCTTCTTTTGTATCGGAGGGTTCTTAGCATTGAGCATGGTACACACCCATAAGATCTTCTATAATCTCAGTGGTTAATCCTTCATACTCTAGGTTTATTTCAAGATTTTGAAGGGCATCCTCATAAATCTGGCATCATGGTTTTGCAAACTCAATAAACCTACTGACGAGATCTATGAAAAAGGATATACCCTTTTCTTCGCAACAATCCTTGTTCCATTGTTGTACAAGTGATGGAAAGGAAATTATGAACAATTTTATTAGGACATCCTCCCCTTCAAATTCTATTTCACTTATATACTTCAAGAATTATACAATGTGAGTAATTGGGAGGCATTTAAATCTTCGACAGTTTTTTAACCATTTTGTATCAAAATACCATGGGTATCCTTGAAAACTTTCAAAATCAATAGATGGATACACTTGCTCCCAGGGTGCCATGATCCCATATCTTGGAAATATCACAAAGTTGAGAGTAAGGTGGCACCTTGTAAAAGGTCAATGGAGTCGCCAGATAACCTCTTAAGGATTATCAAAGGGAGTAAGGGAATCACCCTCAGTGGAGTCGCCAAGTAAGCTTTGTAAGGTGAATGCTTTGAGGGAAAGGCTTACCGAAAAAAGTGTCAATGAGGAATATTGACTCAGTGTTCCCCGACAATGGCGCCAAAAATGTTATCGTGCAATCTATACTTTCCCAGAGCCCAAGGCAAGACAGACAAGATTGGTGTAACAAGGGGGTGACCTATCACTGTCACCTTAATAGGAAAGCCCTTTATGTTTAGGAGTGGAAGAAACTACCCCAAGGGATATGTCCCTAGTGACCTAAAGGGCTGGTGAAATGAAACAAAGATATAAGGATAACCCCCCTCTCACTAGTCACTCAAATCAAATGGTATTGATGGGTTTATGTCTTAAGAGATGAAGCAAATGTAATGGATGAAGTGTACCTACCCAGAACAAGACAACAAGCAAACATGTGGGAGTCTCAAGTACGAAAATTATGGTAGTGCTTCAATAAGACAATAAACCAGTGATGTAAATGCTAGCTGATAAAAGTGAAGCAATTAATAAGTTTACAACAGCAATGAGAAATACATAACAACTGCAAAGATACTCTTCAGAAAGTGTTTTAAAAGTCGGTAAAAATGTGGCATTTAGTGCATAAAATGATAGTAACTTGTCATAGACAAATTCTGAAGTGATTAGCTAGAAAATAATATGAATTATGCAGAAAATTTGCTACTTTTGGATGGTTGTAGAAAACGTTTATAACAACAGCAAGAATTAGTGCTCAGAATTGCAAGAAAATATCATGGAAACTTAGCATTTATCAACTAGATTATTTAATAACTATCGCAAGAAAATTATGAGTATATTATGTCAATGTTAGTTGAGTGTATGCAGCAAATTACAAGGTTAGTATGGTTGTATGAAGTATTTCGTAATAGCAGCAACACAATTAGTTAGTTTAGCTAAGCTAAGGTTAGTATTAGTTAGTGGAAGCTTCAAAAAAAAGAGTATGAGAGTTGTTTGGTCACAATCCTTCACAAGAGAAAGTAGACAAGTGCCTTTTGGGCTATGGAGTATTTGATAGCAATAAATAATTTGGATAATTTAATTATTATACTTGTCTAAATATAAATGAGGTGAAACCTTGAAGAATAACACCTTAAGTCTTCAAGGATCCAAGCCTCAAGGATAAATTCAGCTAGAGAGTAAGCTCTTCTAGGCTCTAGCGAATTTCTCCTTCCTTAGACTATTGAAATATATTTAATGCAACAAGCCTCTAGAAAAGGACTTCTAAAGTGCTAGCACTTTAGGGCTCTATAAGCCTTAATCTAAACAAGAGGTTCTTAACAATAAGTGGCAAGATCAAGAAGGAAGAAATACCTTATGTTCCTTTTCCTAGGGTTTCTTAGCAAGTAATTTCAGAATCTTTAATATGAATAAGTAAAATTGACCACAAACATTTAATGCATAAACAAATTGTAGCATTTAATTACTTCACCAAGAATAATCAAACATGAAAAACCCTAGTTTGCAGAGATTACCACCAAAATAGCCAAGAAACACCATAAGCAAGCTCCTCCAAGCCTAGCGCATGAGCAAACGACACCGTAAATTCCAAAATAACACAAATTTCAGCCAAAGTATGCCACTAGGGAGAAAATTTAAGTCCTCCCTCTTGTGAGAGGTGAGTTATGATGAAAAAATGAACTTAGTCAGTCATATTTATATGAAAAATCCTAGCTAATTAATCCAAAAGTTGTGTATTTTCATGAAACAGAGCCTACATGTCAATTTGCTCTTAAAATTCAAAATTAAATCAATTTTCAAAATTAAAACCCTCAAGAGGGTGACATCATCCTTCCTAGGGTGACGTTAGGCCTCCTCCATGAGACATTGAGGTCATATAGAAAAACGTTGGGCCTCCAAAGGCCCTCCTCCATGCCACACGTGCCAAAATTGCAGCCCAACATCTCTCAATTTTAAACGCTAGCCCTGGGTGACGTCACAGGGATACTAGGGCGACATCCAAGGTCTCCAAAGCCAACGTTTAGGTGGGAAAGGGTGGACCCTCATTATCTAGGCCTGTCGGGATGCCTCCAAAGGCAACGTCCTCTTCCTTCACTGTGCAAACATGTAGTCATTGTCTTACCCCAAGCTTGGGGTCTCTACATCCATCCTTGGGCTTCAAGCCCTCATGAAGTTCTAAATTGATCATCTCCTCATGACTACCTGTCCACCGGGAAAAGTCCTGTAAAGACAACAATTTCACCCTCTAGGGGTTCATGAGTCACAACTATCATAGCAAGTAAATCACATCCAATAATTAAATTACCCAAACATGTGCATCAAAACCCCCCTTAACCACAAACAAATGCTCAAAGACGTTATGTAATTTGAAAAGTTAGGTTTGGAGAGGGTCTCAGGGTGTCCTATTGGGATAATCTCTCTTAATTTTGGGGTGTTTCCCAGGTGGAGTCTAGTCCAAGTCATGCAAGTGTATGAGGTGGCATGGGGTAAATATTTGGGCATGGGGTGCATGTGATAACACGGAAATGTAGAGTCTTACATGTGGGTGCCTTTGTGGAGGGTGAGATGCACCTTGTCATGGATGTAATTGTTTCCTATCCCATTCATTGTCATTTACTCTTAGCTTTATTTATTTTTATCTTTTTCTCTTGTGCTACAAGGGAATAGTTGAGGGCCAGTGTCCTGGCTTGATGACCAGAGGTGACAGTGTTATCTACAAACATTTCACGAAAATGAGAAGGATGGCTCATAATGAGACCCATTTTCTCTTGGTTATGCCACCAAGAGCCACTACCCTAGTTTGGTGTCCAGATAGGTGGTAATGTCATACCACTACATATCCATGGTCATAGTAGGTCAGCTCGTGATGAGACCTCTTATCCATCAACTAGTACCATTGAGTGTTTATGTTATCTTGTGGGTCCCCTTTTCTTACTGAGAATATTTTCACATATTTATCGAGGATCCCTGAGTGAAGCATCTTGAAGGTTTCAAAATTGGATATTTCATTGCTTTCTTTGGGGATCCTTGAGTGAAGCATCTTGAAGGTTTCAAAAAATGGATTTTTAACTATTTCCAGCCTACTTTACCTTCTGGGGCCTTTAGCCCCTCTTCCCATAAGGTTAGGTACAACCCTTCCTTATGTAGCCAATCCCAATGCCCAAAAAAGAAAGGGAGATGGAGGGAATAACATGGAAAGTGGTAAGCATGGAGGGATGGACGATGACTTTTAAAATATCCACCCAGTAACAACCCATCCTAGCAAAATCAACTTACTAGGCCACTCAAATTTCTAGGTTTGAATGAGGCAAAGAGCACAATTTCCAAGCAAAATGTCATGCAATGAAGAAGGATTCAATACAACATGTTCAAGTGCTTCAAAATCGAGTGATACATACCATGATACCCACTCATTACCTGCTTGAGAAGAACCACCGCTACTCGTGATTCAAGACCAGGCTAGTGTGATGTACGTTGTTTCTGGTGACATGTGGACTACTCTTGAAGAAAGAGAGGGGCCCTCTGGGGCCATGCTTTGGTTGTCTAGCTCTCAAGATTCCATGTCTAGGACTCCATGGGCCTCGAGTCGTGATTCCTTAAGGCTATCCCTAGGTAGGGATAACATGACCTATGGATATCCTCATGAACAAGTGTCAAGAAAAGGGGAACTATGGAACGAATGAACCATAGAGCAGGGGGTGTAGTTTATGTGAGGTACATAATGAAACTCAGGGATGAGTTTGAATGTGTAGTATGGGAGTTGTTGTGGCTCAGTTTTAACTAAGTATTGGCACAAAGTAGATTTCAATAGAAAATGAATCTATAGAAGTAGTAAAATCATAGAAGCATGAGTATGCAAGGTTAAGGAGTCATATTTCATATCCTGTATTCATAATTTTCCATATACTTTGTGCATGTCCCTATAAACGCAGACTCTTGCACTCTTTTGTATAAGTGGGTTACAACAAGAATGTTATGTACTATATTTTTGAATCTTTTGTAACCACTCTAGTCAAATTTCATATATATATGAGACATGTAATGTAATTAGAGAGAGGTCATCATAAGGGTTGTTTTTATGAGTTCATGGCTATCACTTTGCATCGAAGTTATGTAAATCATGCATGTTTCTAATAAAATGGATTATTGTTATGCATATGTGTCTGTGCTTGTTTTTTTGGTTTATTTAGATGATCTATTGTTCTTGTAAATTATTTGAATGGTGTTAGTTCCACTAGTTTAGATGAATGTGATAAATGAACTAGCAATGAATACTACCCTCACTATATCTTTGACACTCTGTAGTATACTTAAATAGAAACTATCATGTGTGCCTTGAGTGAGACCTCCTTCCTCTGGGAAGGTTCAATATGCGAGTGCATTAGACTATATCAAGCCATTGTTGGACACCATTTATAGACCTCCAATCTCTCATAGGGCCAACAATGAAAACACCTCGGAGACTTGGGGACCTCTTCTTCAATCTTACCTCAAATTGAATATCTATGCTTTAGACAAACCTAGGGAGGTTCCCTACCCTGCTATTTATGGAAAAGTAACTTCTTTACTGTCCCAAGTGAAACACTAATATTGAGAGTCGCTCCCATATAAAAAAGGATGCATAAAAATGTTGGCAGACCTCCAATCAATGCTTGGTTTGTCACCTTACCTTTTCATGTAAGTAATAGGTTCTAGGTGGGTCAGAGAATGTAGAAAAAGTTATGGGTCCAAAATTTCTTAAGACACTCTTCCCTCATCTGTTGTTTTACACACTTGTCTACATGAACTTCCACATTGGTTCTTTCTTGGTAAAGCTCAGAGATCTTGAACTCAAACAGGTCATGTTGTTGTGCCTCCTACATCTTGTCATGTAGTGGTGCGAGAAATGAATACTACATGATTGGTTGGCCATGTTCTAGGGTTCATTTATGGGTGCCCCACTATTGGATTGGGGTGACCTTAAGAAACACAACCTTGGTAGGGGTTATCTTCTCTAATTTAATACTTTTCTCCACTTGGTCCATGAAAGTTTCCACACATGCCATGCTATCATACATAGAAATGTATTTCAACTATGTTCCAATCCAACACACTTGATTAGTCGATGTGCAACATCTGGAAGACAACTCATTGTTGTGCTCTTTCCAATTCTACATTGCATCCCAAAAAAAAAAAAATTCAAAGGAGTAGATAGTATGTCAACTAGCATCATAATAATCAATCGAGTTCACCTAATCATCTATCTTTATAGGAATCAAATTATAGATCTATTCTATCATACACTCACTAATATTATCCTTGATTGGCTGAGTGTATCTTCCACCCTAGTATGGGTCAACGAGTTGCACAACCTACAAGTCCTCCACCTTGAAGGACATCTTCCCTTTATTAATATTTAAAATGATGTTATTATTGAAGGCCCATTTAATTCCCAATAATGTTGGATAAGTGTGCTTCCCATTTATGATATTGATTACTTCAAAATACACCATTATTTTAACTTCTGCAAGGTTAACTTAAACATCCTCCAAATTTCAAATGGGGAAAATCTTGTACCAGTTGGCCAGATAGAACTGAATTGGAGAATGCACCAATTTAGGGATTCCCATTGTCTCTAAATACTTATTCAACAAGTTGTTTACATCATATCCCATATCTAACTTGATGTCCTTGAATTTGCAGTTAACAATGTTTACACTAAGTCGAAGCTATTAGCTAGTTCACACCTTCTTCTTCCTCCTCACTTGATGAGTATGTCTTTTAGGAAGAGGGGTGATGACTTGTTCCTCACCCCCTTAATAAGTTATTTGAAAGCGGTTTGTAACCTTTGAGACAAATGCTCATTGTTTATTGTTCTAATGAAATCCTTAAGGAAGTCACAAGGATTCCAACAATCCCTCTCCTTTTGTGGCCTTCCTTCAAGTTCCTACTTATAAGCTTCCTAGATACATGTGACAGTTGGGTTCATGCTCAATATTGCGGAAACAATAACCTATCGCATCAAGTTGAGAGATTCCCTATAGTATTGTTTGTGTTAAGTTGCATTGAAGTCGAGTATAGCACGAGGTGATGTGCTAATTTGACCTTGCATGCCAAGGACTTGATTGCCACCTGTCTAGGCTCCCCTTCTTGTTGTGCCAAAAGGCACTTGTACAACCCAGTGTGATAGAGATGTGGTCATGTGGGTAATGCTTACATCATCATATATCAATTTCAAAAAAATGATAGTACTTATAACATGTAATAATAGTAATACCAAATGTTAGCCAAATATGGGTACAAATGCAAACAAAAATATATCTATATATATGAAAGAGAGAGATTTGATATATACACATAATATAAAAATTGTTTTATAGAGAGATGAAAAGAGAGATGCCATATTGACACATAAACCAAAAAAATTGAAATAGTGTAGATAAGATATTTACATAGAAATATTGTAGAATGCAAATATATATATCTTAGAAATAATCAAAATTGTATTTTTACATATCCATATCTCCATAAGTTGTGAGATTTGAATTCCATTGTGTTGAGTGAGACTACAACCAATCTAGATCCATCTTAAATGATCAACAAATTTACACCTTAAGGGATTTGATCCCTCTCGTTGCTTGATAGATATAGGGATAAGACAGACCTATGTTGGTTACCAAATTGAACTTAGGGATCCTGTGATTTCCTATAGGGAGGGGATTCAATCAAATTATATTGGCATTCCTTTATCAAACTTGAGCCTCCCATTTCTCCATTAATTATGGAAAATCTTCAATATCATGGCTAGTGGCTCGATAATGTTTACATTCAGGCTTTTTTTGATGGGGGCAATTTCTTGAATGTGGTATGGGTCATTCCAATTGTGGCATCAGATTGGTCTAGTTCATTCTTTTTTTAAATCACTATGGTACCCTCCTCATTGGTTGTGACCTCCATCAACATTATTAGTATTGTTCACCTCCACCTTGAAAGAGGACTTCTTGAATCGTTCTACTCGATCTTGCAATTCTTTATAGTTCTTATTTCTATGAGTATTGGTCTAGCACAAGTCATATGATATAATGACTAGGGTGGGTAAGTACTTTTGGAGGATGGAGCACATGTGGGGGGGGTGCCCATAAATCCTATAGATTTTGTTAAATTCATTTAAGGGCCTCCTCATAAATGGGTCCAGGTTGGGATTAGGTGTAAATCCCCTACGAGGGAAAGACATTCCCTGCCCAAATGGACCTTGGTTTTGCACATCGTGCACCACACTTGCTCTTGGCTAGAATTGGCTCTAGTCAATGCATAAATTTGTTCAACCAGGGAAGAAAATTGAGTATGAGGTTGGTTTATCCTTGGATTTGCACTAGAGGAAGATGTGGGGATGGTCTGAGTAACGGTAGTCCCTAGATACCCGACCATTGAGTCAATTCTCATGGATTGATCCAAAGCATCCCTTTATGAATCATATCTCTAATGCATTGGGGGGATTTGGGTTAGAGATAGAAGCCCCCCATGAACCATTATTTATGTAACATCCCCTCTATAATCCCTTAGTTTATTTAATGCTTAATGTAGATATAATCTGTGGTTACGAAAAGGTGATGTATATGAGAATTTTAATTCTGGATTTTAATAATAAAGATGTGATGCAAGTTTTTAAGGGAACATGGACAGAGATGGGGGCTGAATTAATCCAAAAGAGAGGGGAGGGTCTAGGAGAATTCCTAAGAGAGGGGTCCAAGGGGGGATTACCCATGTCTATTAATTTCACCCACATTCTTGAATTTAATTATCACTATGTATTAAACTCTATTTTCTAATTGAGTGTCCCCAAAGCCAATTATTGAATGCATGTAATAAGGTGGGTGTGAGAAGTCACGTCCCATAGTTATTGGGAGCATGGGGGATGAGTACAATCAACTTGGGAAAGTGTGTGAGTGAAGCAATCAAGCCAAAGAAGAGGAAACCGGTATGGGCAATTACAATAGTTTTTACACAGTCAAGTTTTTGGCATGAACAACAAGTAAAGAGAAGAAAAGAGAGCTTGGAGATGGAGCAACCATTGAAGGTGAATTATGGATCATGTTGGAGCATTTTGGAGATGAATATTGAAGAGACAGGTTGTCAGGTCTCAAGAGTGGACTCTTGTGTGAGTTGCATTGAAACAACAAGTGTTGTTGTTGTTTGTTGGTAGTTTTCCTAGCAATGAGTGTTAGAAAAACAGGATCGCGGAGCAATAAAATAAAATAAATGAGGAAATAAAACACAAAAGATACACAATACAATAGATACACAGATATACATGGTTCACCCAGTATGGGCTACATCCACTAGAGAAATTTCCAGGTCCTTCCTTTATTATTATCCAGCAAATGAAGGGATACAACCTACAACACAACCGTTGTAACTTCCTCTTCTTTCTCTCATAGTCTCCTCACTCAGAATACAATAATCACACTAATACATAGCCGCAATACATTTCCTTCATAAAAGAGGGTTTCCTTGTAGGGAAAAAAACCCTAACATAAATTCTACTGTCAGATCTGCGACCTTATAATGAACGGTCCAAATTTACTGTGAAATTACAATATACATTTACAAGGCAATTTTTCTTTCAGGGGCTCGCTTGCCCCCGGACCCTGCAGAAGGGGTAACCCCCCTCTGCACTCCCCCACATGTAGGAGTGCACATTCTTTCAGGGTGTAAAGTCTTCATGGGGTATAAACACGGTTGAAAACAAACACCTCTAAATCAGGAGATAATGAGGCTCCACAACCAACAATCTCCCTGCAAGATACCAGATATATAAAATATGCAGAACAGAAATGCAATGCTAGAAATGACAAAATAATAGTAAAATATCCAGCATAATCTTCACAATACACATAAATGATATACGAAATAGCAACAGAAATAGCACTTTGAATCAGATAGCAATGTTCACAGGCCTCTTCGAGGGGGCAACCTCCAGTCGAGCAGCGCTCTGTTA
>SNQJ01S0236842.1:0-13055 GCA_010110895.2 Picea sitchensis | reverse complement strand
GTGTCTAGGTGAGCAAGGGCATCCACACAAGAAGGCTCAAATACGATATACCATCCAAAACACAGTCATTGAGAAGGCTAAATCCATCTAAAAATATGTGCATATGAGGAGCCCTTGCCTAGAACAAAGAGCCAACAATGTCAAGATGCTATCCAAATGCCAAATAAACCCACACGTGCTAGGGCATACCTCCAATAGAACCAAGTCTCATCACATAGCATCAACATTTAGCCATTAAGAGGGCTAGATTAACATAAAGAAATGTGCCAATGTAAACCGCTCTCTCCAAATGATGAGTCAACCTACTAGAACCATCACAATGCTAGAAAGGCCCATATGAACTAGGGCACTCAATAACCAAGGTGAAGATCTCATGAAAGTCAATAACATAAGTAATAGAGAGTTGATACACCCATGAAAATGTGCACAAAGAAGAGGGCACCACCAAATAAGCCACGTGACATAATAATCAATCCATAAATGGGAGAAATGTGCCTCCTTTAGCCAAGACACTCAACCAAACATTAACCAAATGATGGTACCATCTCCAAGCTAGGCACTAGGGGCAATAAAATTGATAGGACAAATGTGCAATCAGACAACTTCCATTAGAATGCCTTAGCACCCACCGAGGTGGTCAACAGATAAATTGTCACAAGGGAAGCAATTTTATGAAAGTGTGCACCAACAATATGCCTCTAGTCCATCAAATGTTCCATCGATATCAACCTGTAAACCTTTGTATGTGTGATGAAATCACAAGTATGCTCCTTCCAAGATCTCCAATCTCCCTATAGCAGCCTTCAATCTCCTCAAGAAATAGAAAGAATCCCACTCAAAACCCTTCGAGCAAAGATGAGTGAAATGAGAATTAGAATGAGAGAAAAATGGACTGAATGAGTGTTTTAATCCTAGCAAACCCTCACCATGCCTTTTGAAGCCATTTGGAACCTTGACTTGGTTCCCAAACACCCAAAAAAAAAGATGAATCTGCTTCATTGTGCGGGAGTAACCAAGGAGCATTGAGGGAGCCTCCTGGGACCGTTCAAGAAGTGACACTCCCTAAGCGTTCCCAAAATGGGCACGAAGCATTTTTTTCCCAAGGGAGCGTTGCTTCCAAAAACACCCCCAGGAGGGAGCATACAAGAAGCGCCCTTGGGAGCACGCTTCCTGAATGCTCCCTTTGGGAGCGCGCTTCGGGAGAAGGGGCGAGGCGGGGGAGCGCTCACCCACAGCGTAGCCCAGAACATCATGATTGATCACTTTTGCATAGTTTGAATTTCTGCTTGGTGACTAAATTGTCCAAGATAAAGATTCCAGTGCCACTGAGAGAGTTAGTTTGTTTTCCTAGACTGAAGGAGGTTGTGAGCAAGTTCCTAGGGTTCGTCGGTTTCATCAATCCATCAAACAACCATCCACACGTATACTTAGGTATGAATAAGGTCAATGAATCTCCTCCCTT
The DNA here is from genome assembly GCA_010110895.2 of Picea sitchensis. Lineage (NCBI taxonomy): Eukaryota > Viridiplantae > Streptophyta > Pinopsida > Pinales > Pinaceae > Picea > Picea sitchensis. The sequence continues at coordinate 11,593 of SNQJ01S0236842.1, read as the reverse complement.
TTATATTTCTTTATTGGTTAATAGATTATTACTTTGGAATTGTATGTTGGACTTAGGATCCTCAACTAATGTTACGACACTCGAGGTAATGAATGTGTTGGGAGTCGGGACTAACAATGTCAAGATTGCATAGTAATGTACAGGCGATGGATTCACATGAAGTGCAATTGTGTGGAGTAATTAAGGATCTTGAGGTCAAATTGCAAGAGTACACAGAAAGAATTTTGACCATGGACGTTGTGGTCATTGATAACCTTGCCAAGTGGCACATGCTTTTATCTCAAAAATGGGTGGCAGATGCAGGGGGTAGTATCCCTATGGACTGGTCATATACAGAAATTCATGTGGCTCCAGGATACAGTGTCAAATTGTTCCAAGAGAAGAAGATGCTCCACAATGTAGAGGACTCTCAACGGTTGAATAATGAACCTTTATACCCGAAGACATTGGAACCTAATTTGGGGACTTATGTGGTAATGGACTAGAATGATGAGCCATTGTTGTCACCTGAATCTGTTATTGAGAGTGTACTTGACAGTTTATGGACAATGCACTTTGATAGTGCATGATCTCGTTTTGGAGTTGGTGTAGGGGTTGTTTTCGCATCCCCCTCGAGTAATATTTTCCTGTTTTCATTTTGTTTGGAGTTTGATTGCACTATTAATATGGTTGAGTATAAGGCTTTGTTGTTAGGTCTTGAGTAGGGATGGAAAATGTGTATTAGGTTGTTAAAAGTTCGTGTGGATTATGAGTTGGTGGTAAATCAGGTTAGGGATTTGTGTGAAGCAAAGAATCTACAACTCAAGAGATATCGAGATGCAGTATGGGATGAGATCGAGTGTTTCCAAGCCTTTTCCATCACTATTGTGCCGAGGGACCTTAATCACATTGCAAATTCCATGGTGTCATCAACTGCTTGCTTTCAACCATGCAGGGTTATTCCTCAAACTCAATATTTGATCGAGGTGATATTTGGACCTTCTATCCCTGATAACATAGGTTGTTGGCGGGTATTTGAAGATGGGAGACATGTATTTAATTTTACGAATTGTGTGAATGAATTCTCTTCTCATGTGGTAGATGAAGTACAAGAAGGTGAGTCTCCCCCACTAGTTCAATTGCGGACTAACAAGATACCCAAGGGAGAGAAGAAAATTGGAAGCTTTGGTGCGCAAGTACAAAAACATCTTTGCATGGTTTTATGACGATTTGAAAGCATATGATCCAAAGGTAATAGAGCATGCAATCCCGCTAAGGAAAGAAGGAAAGAAAATGAATGTGCACTTTAAGTGATCAGTACAATCAAAGTAAAGGAACTTAGTGTTAGAAATTAAGGGCAGAATATAGACTAACTAGGAACAGAAAAAACTTTTAACTTTATTTACTACTGTAGTTTTGGATCAACAATATATTCACAAATTCTGATGTAAAACCAATAACAGATTTCCTTAGCAAAAACAAAGAACAGATTTCCCCGATGTGCTTGTTGTTGTCCTATTTTCTGTATGTTCAGAAAAAGCTTCAAGGGTCATGGATCAAACCCTCAGGGGTAGATATCATCATGATCTTGTGAACAGTTTTGCCAAGAAGAACTTTAGGGAAGTATCAGAAAACTAGCCAGCATACAAATCATTAAGTAAGAGGCTTGTTATCGCAAAGTTTGTAGCTAGGTCAAAAGGCTAGAAGATAAAGGCCAAACTGGCGTAACATGAACCTACCCCACCCAATGTCACCACGACGGGGAGGTTCTTTCTATTTAGGGAGGTTAGGCCCAGGGGAGACGTCCCCGGTAACCTGGAGTTTTGAAGAGGCTAAGGTATAAAGGTCAAAGTGAAATTTCCTCTTCACAGGTCACCACCAAGAGCAGATAGTCCGGCTAAACAGCCAATAATGAAGTGTAGGCCCAAATGAGAACACCTGCCCGAAACAAAGCAACAGCGGACTAATACATGCAGGCTATGATTCAAATGGTTAGTACTTCATACAACTATTTGATATCAATATATAAGCAATAGATATTAACGAGATCAAAGTTTATTAATACAACAATGAAATAATATCAATTCATCAATAAATACCAAGATGATGTAACCCAATCATTATGTCCAATCAATCCCTTATTCAATAAATGCTTTAAACCATCATCAATTGCCTATAAAGGGAACTTGTTGCATCAAGATGGAATAACCAAGGATGGCGTCGGCCTTATTAGGGTTAGTAGTTAGTTAGAGGTTCAATTTATAAGAGTTTGAAAATCTGTTTGAACACTATCACTTCAACATTGTGGAAACTAAGTTGGTGCCTCAATGGTAGATGGAGTAAAATCAAGGGAGGATGCAAAGGTTGAAGGAAAAAGGCTAAGGACTAGAGGGAAGGATTCTAAAGCACTGCAATGGCAGGGCGAAACAAAACCCTGGGGAAAGAGGCTCACTCCGGTAAGCAAGGCCTCATGCTCTTTCCTCCTTCCTTAGTTTAACTTGGCAAAGCGAGCTAGCATAAAAAGATAAATCAAGACACGAGAATGAGATGAGGGAGAGTGTTGCTAGAAGCAGACCCTATCATGAAACCCTAGAAGTAGGGCTGACCTAGGTGTAGATAACCTGGGCACGAGGCGTCTCCTCCTTCTTGACTTTTAAAGGGGCGGCTAGCACAAGGGAAGAAGCAATAGAGTGTAGCAATGGCTAGGCTCATGCTTGCTTCTTCAATGGCTAGAAATTTCTCTTTTAGGGGACATGAGACGACCTACTTGTGTGTTTGTCCCTAGGGTTTTAAAATCGACCAAGTTTATAATAAATGCAGAATATAAGACTACAACCATTCAATTAAAGTTTCTTGAAAAAAGAAACACTTACATATCATGATGAAATAGCATTGCAAACTCTAGTTGTAAACCTTCCTTCAAGAGAAATACCAAAGCTGCCAATGCCCTCCTTCAACAAATTGTGCCTCCTCCAAGAAGAAATGCCCAAGTACTGACAAAATCAGATCTCACTAATGAGTGAGTGTTGTTGTATGTCAAAATGAGGAATCTGACTCCTCAATATATACTATATCAATGACCTTTAATTAATTTTTAGGTCATGAAAAAAAAAGCCGACAAGGCTTTAAACCAAAATCATCTTGTTTTTACATTAAATTGTCAAAATAAAACCCTAGCTGAGCTGTAATAAAGGTAAAATCCCCTTCAAGGGAGGTGTTAGGCCCTTTTAGGCGGGTGGACATCAGGAACAATATGTTAGCCCCGAGGGACTTCTCCAACATACCACGTGCCCTTTCTTGAGTCACGCCTCCAAGGATGATAGTGGATGACATCATAGGTAGGATAGGGATCTCCCGAGCCTTCAAACCCAGCGTTCCCTTGAAAAGGGTCATTCCCCTAGGTTAGTCTGCCAAAGTGCCTCACAGTGAAAGCGTCCTCTTCTTCTCGGGTGCAAAGCCTCGATCAAACCGCCCATCTTATCCTGCCCCTCGGGGGTCGGCAACCATCGATGGGCTCTTAGTATGGAGGTCTGAACAATCATCTCCCCATGTGTAGGTCCCAAATGTTTGTGTTAATGACATGGTCCTGCACATCAAAAAAACTCGCCCTCCATGGGCTCATTGATCCACAGTCATAGCGATGTCAATCACATTCATCATTAATGATAGCTCCAACGTGTGCATAAAAACCCTGATATATAGTTCAATAGCTCAAAGATACTGCAAAATCAACAATACAAGATGAAGAAAGGACAGGAACATCCTATTGGGCTAGCATCCACAGAGAAGGGAAGTTCCCAAGAAAGTTTCATCCAAGCCATGAAAGTGAGATGATGTGGCTAGGGGATATCAGGGCAAATGGGTAGAGTGGCTTGAGGATGCATAATGTCTGTGGGTGCTGTAGAAATGAGTTGTGCAAATCATAGATGCAATTTTTTCCAAGCAGTTTCTTGCCTTTATTCTTTCTTTGTTGCTTTTTCTTCTTCTTTCTTTTATTCAAGGTCTAACGAGGAGGACCTTGCCTTGGCATGGTGACCAGAAAGGCATGATCTTACCTAAATACTCCTGAGAGATGAGAAAATTTCGTGATGAGACCCACTTCCTTAACCCATGCAACCAAAAAGGTGCTTGCCACAGCATGGTAGCTTGAATAGCTAGCAATGTCTCGCATTTACAGGTATCCATGAGCCTAATAGGTTGGCTTGTGATGAGACCCTATCCTCTTGGCTAGGTCTTGTTTATTATTTCGAGGTCCCTCTCTTGTTCTTGGGAAACTTTTGTTACCTTCAAGGGGATCCACGAAAAGCATCTCGTAGTTTTATTTCTAGGCTTTTATCTTTTACCCGAGTTGATTTTAGCTTGGACGCTAGCCTTCTTCCCTGAAGTTAGAGTGAAACCCTACCAGCAAGGTCAATCTAATGCTTGGACAAGGGTAATGGGATAAATGAGCGGAGATAAGATGAAAAAGAGAGTAGGTAGTATGATGGGGCGGATGATGGCTCTTTAGAAATTCCCCGTTGGCAAACCAAAACCCATGGGTACAAGCAGCTTCGGAACCTGCAATCAATCTCCCAATCATGGTCAGTGGAGTTAATGTAAAGATCAAGCAATGCCGTCAAAGATAAAAGAGAGTCGGATGCATATATCAAAGGTTATAATGATCAAAAAGTGACACATACCATGATACTGGACCAATTACCTCATGGGTAAGAGCCCTCTCTGATCCTGAGGGACCAATAGAACATACCATGATACCTAGACCAATTACCTCATGGAACAAGAGCCTTCTCCGATACAAGACCAAGCCGATGGTGATGGATGTTGTTGCTGCTGACAAGACGAATCTGATGAAAGAAGAAAAGGATGGGCCCTCCAGAGCCATGCTCAGGTCAATCCTGCTCTCGATACTCCATGTCTAGGACCTGTGGGCCTCGAGACATGATCTCCTAGTTATCCCTAGAAATCGGGGATAACAAGGATGAAACAAGGACACCACTGTCCAATCTAGAGGCTGAAAAGAAGCCACTAATAGCCTTAACAAAATCTGTCCAAGAATATAGGACTGCTACAGCAATAGGCAGACTTAGGTAGCAGTTTTAGGGCTGCCTCATCAAACCCTAAAGGTTGTAAACTAGGTAGCATGCACAGGTGACAGCGGCAAAATACAGGTGGCACCAACGGCAGATAAGGAGGGCTAGAAATGACACAGCGACAACATACAGGTGGCACCAACAGTAGATAAGGAGGGGGATAGCACCAGCAAGGAGCGACAGCAAAAGAGGAACTGCCCTAAAGGGGGCCGCAGCCAAACTCAGCAAGAAAACAGATCCAAGGAGGGGCCACACCACAAACTTAGCAAGAGAACAGATCTAAGGAGGGCCGCACCAAAAACTCAGCAAGAGAATTAGATCCAAGGAGGACTGCACCAAAATACCAGCAAGAGAACTGATCCAAGGAGAGGGTCGCACCCTATACCAGCAAGAGAATGATCCAAGGAGAGAGTCGCACCACTATACCAGACTAAACAAGAAGGAACCGCAGCAAAAACTCAGACCAAGACTTGGTTTGGAGGAAGGAAAATGAGTGAGAGAGTGAGGGGAGAGGTCTCTCTTTTATAGTTTAGGTGGGTAGGTTAGGGTTTGCAAATTGGCCCTAATTTTAGGGTTAGATTAAAACCCAACAATTAAACAATTAATATTTTATAATTAAAATATTAAATGTTTAAATTATAAAATCCAAAGTCAAGGCGGCTAGCAAAGAACCAAACCACATAGACATTAAGGAGGACGTGGCTCAAGCAAGGGTTGCAAAGATAACAAGGGGGGGTTCTTCTTTAATGGAAAAATGTCCACAAAGGTCTCATGATATAACTTATAAGCTTTTATCATCCCAGCATAAGAGAAAGGTCAATGATGTCATCATGTCCTTCTTAACTGCTCCTAGGTCTCATGGACCATCCCGGGAGATAAGAAGATCACACATCATCTGGGCTTGGTACTTAACCAAGAAACTGCCTGGTCCCAGACCAGGATACCCCAAAATGTAGCTAGGATACCCCAAAATGTAGCTAGGGGCCCTAAATCACAACTAGGGTCTTATCCACAAAGGTACACAACCAAGGATCAATCCAAGCACCGAGCAAGGATTCCCTGGAACACATCCAGGGGCCCTAGAACACATCTAGGGACTTATATCATCAAACTACTTGGTCCCTGACCAAGAACCCCAGCAATACACTGGGGGCCCTCACTAGGGTCTTTTCCCATGGCTCTAACTGCTTGGTCCTAGACCAAGAACCCCAGGAGTGTACTGGGGACCCTAGATCTCAACTAGGGTCTTTTCCATCCTCCCAGAGAATGGCTCTTGCAGCTGCTTAATTTTAACACTTAGGCCATCCACACCACTACACAAAACAAGACTTTTAAATCAACGAATTCAAAGAAGGAAAGAAAATATGAAAGAGCATGCTAAATATGAAAGAAGGAAAGAAAATGGATGTGCACTTTAAGTGATCGATACAATCAAAGTAAAGGCTCGTAGGCCATCCATACCACTACACAAAACAAGACTATTAAATCAACGAATTCAAAGAGCTGTGAAGACACTGCATGGTCAACTCTATCACTGTATTAGTCAAAAGATTGTCTGCATCATAGAGACAAAATTCAAAGCTGGTTGCAATAGTATGCTCTGGAAAGAGTGTAGGCAGCAAGAAAAGAAAAGAAAATGGAAGAGGAAAGGCTGTTGGCCGTTACAAAATAAACTCTGATTGAATTATGCCATTATCCCTTCCTTTATAACTCTTCCAATTCCTAGAAAAGGAGGTGGCCTGCTCATGCAAAAGCTATCTGCTGTTCAGTGGCTGAAATAAGTGAAGTGAACTTCTGTAATAAAGCACATAACAGCCATAAATATCTTTGAAACTCTCACTAGGATGGGTATATACAAGGGTATATTTACCAGCTAGTTCAGTACCATGAGCTGGTTTTTGCACGGCTGATTATTTATCAAGGGCTCCCCTCCAAGGCCAGGTTAACAAAGAGTGGGCTTTCTGATGGTATCCATCCTGTTTTCCAGTGACCTGAGAGGGTGAAGCATATCTTCTGGAATTGTTAGTTTACAAAGAATGATTGGAAGTACATCCAGGAACAGCATTCAGTTCTTTTCCTGGAAAGGATTCATTGGCGGGCAGCCCTGTTTCGTGATTGCAGATATTTGGTTCATTCCTATTTCATTAGGATTTGGCAATGCCCGAGGACCTCTGCTTTGTTTACCCTCTAGAAGATCTATTGTAGGTCTATTTTTTATCATGACGGCAATTCTTTATCTACTTTCTATACCATGTGGTGGGATAAGGTACCATGTGGCGGGATGAGTTCAGTTGTTGGCCAAAGATTCCTTGTTGATGAAGGATGCCAAATCTTTAGATGCAGTAGCTTATTCTGATTTTATTTCCACCTTAATAGTTTTGAGGAAGAGGATGTCATTTCCATTGTATATACCCTTCCACTATTTTGACTTGCTGATGTAAATATTTTTCTGTATATATACAACATATTTAAAAAAAAAATTATAACATGATGGATCATTGTATTTCATTTTTTATTTGGGCATTGACATTTTCACAATGAAAAATATAATGATTCTCCTTTTTTCTAATACTGATTTCCAAATTGTGTAATAGCCATTTGGATCATGGATATTATTGCTCTAATTGTATAAATTTGCAATTAGTTATGCATTAAAAAATCTTTTTTATTTTTAATCTTTTCAAATTTATATAAGTTTAATATGTTTAAGTGGGTTACCCTATGTCGGGGACCCTTGCATCCCCAAAGACATTCCCTGAAATTTTGGGTGTATCCACACATCCTTGGGATGCATTCCCACATGCCCACATCCCCTTGTCCTTGTAACTTAGTGGAATAATGCAATTATCTCCTACAAATAGCAGTTACAAATACTCATCAATGCACCTCTGCAGTAAAATGTATAACCTGTCTGAACTCAGCTCTCACATGGGATGCCTACAGGCTACTTGTATAATAGGAAAGACCTGCATGATTTGCATCTAATGTGCGTGTACTTGTTTGTGAATAGACACGATGCACAGTAGCATTCCATAAAGTACAGATTTTTCATAGACAAGCAGAAGAAAACAATCAAAGGCAAGCAATAGTGTACAAATCAAAATTAAATTTATTAACAGTAGTGCATTATTGCATTTATAGACATAATAGGGCCAGTATAGTTGATAACAGTTACTTTTGCTAGCCAGTGGGTATAAGTTAATAACTGATTAAATTAAACATGGAGATAGAATTTTAGTCCTTTATCATCTGAGCTTGGCTTGGTGTGGGGTCCTCAAACTTATCATTATTAGGCATATAGATGAACTGCACTACAAAATTGACAGCATTAACTGAACAAGATTTAGATAAAGTAAAATATTCACCTTGCAAGCTGTTGCAACAATATTTCCTGCATGATCACAGCACATAGCGAACAGTTCATTACCATGACCATAAAGCTTGTGAGATTCAGGCCATAGAGTATTCCAAGCCAAGTTTTCTTCAGGAGGAGGCTCAGTTAACACAACAGGAACAGCATCTGGAAAAGTCTCCATTGCGTCTTGGCCACCTTCAGTGACAGTAGGTGTAGCTGAAACACTCTTGGAAGCTGCTCTGTGACAAAACTTTGGTGTCAAATTTAGCTTATCCAACATTTTAACCAAGGCAATTAACTTCCAGAAACACGAGTTTCTTTGAAACAGACTTGTGTGAGTTGGCATTCTCCTATTAGACTTGACAGATAAATCATCAACTATATCATACTACAAAAGTTGCTATTGACAAATGAACTGCACTTTCCAGTTCATCTAAACCTAAAGAATGCAAAACTCACACAAGAAGCCCTTTTATTAAGATGAAGGTCAGAAAGAAACAATAAAAAGACTTTATTAAGTGCATCCAACAAAGCATATAGTCATGAGGTCCAAGATATATCCAATATGTCTTGTATTAACCAAATCAAATCTAGAGGTTACTTCATATTTGCATATACAGATCCAACTGTTGTAAGTGGAAGATCATTGTAACAATACCAGGAAAGACACAAGAGATAGAAAAGCAGAGAACAGCAACAGTACCATGAACATAAATTGGCTTCTGAGATAATCCAAGAGCAGACATATTTGCACCCAAAATTTGGATATCTTCTTTGTTCTCATCTTGCTTGCCTAAATTTCCCCAGGCTGTGTACCGCAGAGTCTGTAGAAATGATAGTGGAGCTTCAAACACCCTTGCAACTTTTTCATCTGCTCCACTAACATAACGATGGTTTCCTTCTCCCTTTATGATAGCGATAGCATTTATGTCATGACCATGGACTTGTGGGCGAGCAACTTCATGCCATGATGTTTCTGCATCACCATCCTTATTTCTCTCCCACGGGGCAAAGATTCGTGTTGTCTGTGACAAATTTCAAAAATTAGAGCAAGAACAACAAGTGCTGGGAGAGCACAAGCACTTGAAATCTCTGAAATATTGTAACCGAGTGAAAGAGCAAAATATCAGTAACCAAAATTAGCCATTATTCTAGAGAACAGGCCACAAGTAAGATGACTACTAACAAATAGTGAATTCTGAAATTCTTCAAACCAAGTGGTCATGCTACCTGCAGATTTCATAACTGGATTATAATGCTCACAAAGAGTTGGGCATATTCAGAGCAAATAGTAAACCCATAAGAACACAGACACGAGAGAAGCAAGAACAAGGAATTTCTAAGACAAAATAATGACAGGTTCTCCGCTGTCAAAATGAAAGCATCCAGCTAGTTAAAAAAAAATTGGTGTATTCATTGAATCTCTAGAATTGAACAAAAAACAAAACTCGTTCAGATTTTGGTAATGAAGTTCTACACCTTCATATGTTATGATGTATATAGATAATCAGATTTAAAGTTCAAACTCAGAAAGGAAGGGGCATTAGGAGCTAGATAAACAATGCATATTTAAATGATTTAGACAAAAAGGGAGAACTTGGACCAATCATTTTGACACTACAGAGACTATAAAACAGGCATCTTCTAATGCCCCATCTCTAGTAATACAATTTACTTATATACATATATTATAGGTGCACACTAAAATAATTAAGTTATTGCAGAATAGGAAAATCAATAAAAGTTGCATTAACTAATTAATCTTAATTAATTAAACATAGGGGGGATTGGTGCATGCAGGAATCTTTGCATGGATGACAAGTGGAGTCATCCATGCAATTGGAAGAAGAATGTTTTAAGGGGATGAAGGGAGTTGGTAAGGGAGGGTCTTTTGTCCGTTTGTTTGTTGTGGGGATGCTGTGAAAGGAAGGTAGAGAAACTGGCATAGTTTTATTGATTGAGGACTTGGGGGCTCTCAGTTTCAGACTGAGGGGTTGGTTGGAAGGAGAGTTGTCCCCCAAATCTCAATTGCTAGTCCACGTGCTATAGGCATCAATGTTGACTGTTGTTGCTGACTGCTGCTGGTGGATGCTTGTCTATGGCTGGTCCTCTTCTCCTGCCTTTTGTAAGTCCAATTTCAATTTTCTATATTCCAATCAATTCTCCCATTTCTCTTGATGTTTTGAATATATAGTTATCTAAGTGGCCTGAATGCATTAATGGATATTGTTGACTTTTACATTAGACATATTGTTATTGTTGGATTTGCATTTGCTGAATTGTATGTGCTTATTGCACATTAGGCATTCAGGAAGTTTAATCAAGAGCATGTCATTATATTAGGACACTATATTTGCAATGTTCCACCAAGACTGGGGGCATGGGATGTTGATGTATTAGCATCGTACAAGTACTTCCATAGAGGCTCGGTGTCTAGCATGTGGAAGTCGTCCTTGTAACCTTTCAGAAAACCTTAGGAAGTTCACTTTATGTGTTAATTATTAAAGTGAATGATCTTTTAATCAATTAAGTTAGATGCCTAAGTTTTGGCATTAGTAACTTAAGTGAGAGTTGATTAAGTCATAGTTGTTAGATTTAAAGTGAAGGTGAGATTAGATCTCAGCCTTTGATCACTTTGGAGATCTAGGGTTAGTGATTGATTTGGTCAAATCTCAATGTAATAAAAGGTAGCCTAGGTGAGAGGATGAGACACACTGAGTAGAGAGTGAGGAGATCTCATTGAGCAGGTGAGAGGTGAGTGAGAGTTTATCCAAGTGTGAGTGGGTAGGGTCGAGGAAAGGTGTGAAGGGAAGCAAGGGAGATAGCAACCAGGTGGACTAGGCTATAGTTGCATTGTAATCCTCTGAAGAGCCATTATCCCAAGACGAGAGCCCTAATTTTATAGCAATAAAATCATCAGAGATCTAGTTTTCCCACAAGGGTTTTTCTAGGGGTTGTTTACCCTGAATATCTCATGTGCAATGTGTTATGGTTTTTGTTTTATGCTTCTGCTAATGTTTCATTGATAAACTAGTTGTGCAGTTAATTAATAAAGCAATTTTATTTGAATTGAATGTCAGGTGCTAAGTGTTAGAAAAATAGGTGTGCTCGTTTCACCATAGACAATATAGCAATATTGTCACCCAACCATAGGCACAAAGGCCACCCC